>CAUYTI010079434.1:0-14200 GCA_963575145.1 Galago senegalensis | reverse complement strand
TTCTTTTTTTTTTTTTGAGACAGAGCCTCAAGCTGTCCTCCTGGGTAGAGTGCCATGGCATTACAGCTCACAGCAACCTCCGACTCCTGGACTCAAGCGAGTCTCCTGCCTCTGCCTCCCAAGTAGCTGGGACCACAGGCGCCCGCCACAACGCCCGGCCATTTCTTGGTTGCAGCCGTCATTGTTGTCTGGCGGGTCCTGGCTGGGGATTCGAACCCGCCACCTTAGGTGTATGTGGCTGGCGCCTTAGCCGGTTGAGCCACAGGCGCCGAGCCTCTCATACTCTTTTTACCTCTTGAATAATGAGATCTGCGGAGCTCTGCAGTCTTCGGCGTTTCACTGGAGATTTTTGTTGTGAATCTACCATGGCCCGGTATGTCATTGTTTGTAATTCATAGTCCTGTAGAGTGGAGTTAGAAAGATAAATCTAATTAAAGCAAGGCACTAAAGCTTCATGCCTTCGTGATTCAACACTGATAATTAGAACCTAGTTCCACTGAATCAACTTTATAAATGAGTCATGTATAACAACCTTTTGATCAAGGGTGGACCTTATATAGGACAGTGGTATCTTAAGATCAAAATGGAGCTAAAAATTTCCTATCCCCCACTGAGATCACAGCATAACACATTACTCGAGTGTTTGTGGTGATCTGGTGTAAACAAACTTGCCATGCTGGCATCATATAAAAGCATAAGACATACAATCATCTACAGTACGTAATACTTGATAATAGTGACCATGTTACCATTTGATGTATTTACTATATTATACATACTTGTTTCATTATTATTTTAGAGTGTATCCTTTCCACTTACAAAAAAATTAATCGACTGTAAAACAGCCTCAAGATAGGTCCTTCATGAGTGCTACTGCCCCAAAGACCTTCCGGAGGGAAAGACGTGCAGGTGGAGACGACAGTGATGGTCAGACAGTGATGGTGGTCTTCGCCCTGTGTAGGCCTAGCCTCATGTGTGTCTTAGTGTTTAACAAAGAAGTTTAAAAAGTAAAAAAACTGTTTGATATAAAATTTCTAAGCCTATAAAGATATTAAAGATATTTTTGTATAGTGTGTGTCGAAGTTTTAAACCATGCTATTACAAAAGAGAAAGTTTAAAAAAATTAAAGGGTTATAAAGTACAAACAACAGTAAGCTAACTATAATTTATTATTACCTTTTTATTTCCAATTACTATGAGGGTACAAACCATTAGGTTACAATGTTTGCATCTGTTAGGTAAGGTCCCTGTTGCAGTTGTGCCCCTCACCCAGGAGGTGTGCCATATAACCTTAGGGATAATTTATCATTGAAGAAAAAACATTTCTTTTTTTTTACCAGTCAGTGTAGCCTAAGGGTACAGTGCTTGCAAAGTCTACAAGAGCGTATAGTAACATCCTAGGCCTTCACATTCACTCACCACTCACGGACTCACCCAGAGCAATTTCTAATCCTGAAAGCTCCATTCATAAATGTCCTATAAAAGTGTACTATTTTTGATCTTTTATTGCCTGTTTTTACTGTACCTTTTCTATGTTTAGCTGTATGTACATACACAAGTACTTACCTTTGGGTTACAATTGCCCTCAGCACTCAGTACATGAACATGCTGTACAGATTTGTGGCCTTGGATCAACAAGCTGGACTACTCAGCCTAGGCATATAATGAGCCATTCCATCTAGATTTAAGTACACTCTGTGATGTTTCCACAAGCATAAAATCACCTAACAATAAATTTCGCAGAGCCTATCCCTATTGTTAAGTGACACATGACTGTATTGCAAAACTACGTTTTTAGCCAAGCATGGTGGCACATGCCTATAATCCCAGCTGCTCAGGAGACTGAGGCAGAAGAATCCCTTGAGCCCAGGAGTTCCAGGGATCAGTGAGCTATAATCACACCACTGCACTCCAGCCTGGGCAGCAAAGTGAGACCTTGTCTCCAAGAAAAAAACAAAACCAAAAATTCCTACATTTTTAGAAATCTATCCAATCCTCCTGAAGATGCTTTTAAGGTGTGAATAACATCAGAAACATTTAGGGTGGTCAGGTAATGTCCCACCTTTCTTTGGAAGCTCACAAAAATTTTATTACAATATCCTAGTTACAGGCAATCTCCCTTTCTGTCAGCGAGGCAATGGAACTGTGGATCTGGAAGGCTAAAGCTGAGACATTGTCAATGATAACATGAAAAGAGTAAGAAATGTCCCCTAAATGAGAAAGTGAGAAGTTCTTCCATGGGGAATATTCTAGCAACGTTAAGGAAAAGAACAAGAAAAAAGAAAGAGCAGAAGTGATTCAAAAACCAGCTTCAGAGCTCTGTGTTCATTCTGGTGGATGTGGGGTGGTGCGTGTTGAGGGGTGCACACAAGCTTACGCACATGTGAGATGCCGAGAGAGAGTGTGAATGAATCAGGACTGTTATTTGACTATAATCTCACAAAGAATTATTAGAATTATTATCAAAAAAAGTTCAAATGAGGATTTTGTCTTTTTACCTTTTAACACAGAGTGAAATGACTTGTATGACTTTGAAAGTACACTGTAAATTATACATCTAAATGTTAAATGTGTCTAAAGTAAATCAATCTTACCTTCACCGTAGCTGAGTACTGTTCTGCGTATTTTTGACACTCATCCATTTTGCTCTGTTTCATTTCTATTTCAGACACCAGCATCTATAAACACATACAGTTTAGAAGAAAAAGGATAGGGTACTATATGCAGTTCTACCAGCTAAGATCCTCAGGAACTAAGAAATACCCACATTACTAACAGTATAGATCCTCAGCCCTTTGCAGTTAATAGGCAATGTGACATGTGGGTAAATAAGGCAAGATAAAGCCACATAAAAAACCCACCATGAGCAAAAAAAAAAATCACTGAACTCCACACGAATTATCCACAAGCAGATTTGATGCCCTTGGCCACTCCCTACTCTCAATGAAAAAAGAGCTAGAAATTACTAAGCCCCTAAAGATAGAACAAAATTCTCAGCTTTCTGTCAAATGTGATACTTTAATTTTCTACCACTAACCATTTTTATTTATTTAGGAACCCACAAAACTAGAGGGGCCAGCAAAGTATCAAAGAGCTTTCCATACCTACGATTAAATGATCATTAGGAATTGGAAAATCATGAATGACCACCTACAGGCACAACCGGTTTGTGCTGCTTTTCCATACCTTTTGTTGATTCAACTGCGTGGCTAGGGTTTTACTATTCTCAGGCTGATTTTCCTGAATTTTTCTCTGAGTCGTCTCAACCTGCTGGATCCAGTCATCTAATGGGTGATAGGTATCTCGGTAGTACTTCAGGGATTTGCCAATGCCCTCCAAGTCTCGTAACCTAAGAGAGTAGCAACCAAACAGTCAGAGTTTCCAGCAGCATCCGTTAGGAGGGTAGGAGGGAGAGAAGGGAGAGACAGAGTAACTGCAGGACACTGCACTTGCGTGTGTAAAGAATTCACGGCTGTAACACCTGGTTCACCACCTGCAAGGGCCCTCCATATTGGCTTCTGGGTTGAACACAAGCATTTCGTCCCAGAGTTGTGCAACATTGTGCTACTTATTATTCTAGGGACAAGCCAAAAGTAAAAATCAAGAGAAGTGGAACCTTAACTATAATACTTATCAATCAGGATGTCTTGAGTAACTAAGGCTTGCATCAAATGTTAGTTTCCCTTTTTAAATAAGGAGAAGGTAGTTCAATGAGCAGTTCGACATGGTTGCAGAGAGTGAAAGCTGTGATTAAGTACTTGTTTCTATGATTTTTAAAACTATCACATTAAACTTTTTTATCACTTATAAGAGATAAGGTAATAGCATATATTTCAGCATAATTTTACTTCTCAAGAATGGTATTATGTCATAAAATAATTTTATTTGCATTAATATAAACATGAAAACGAATGAGAAAGGACACTAATCCATTTCTTTTAAGATGAGCCTAACGCCATCCTGTTTCCTTTTGCTTTTTTAAAACTTAGTCACTGGGCAATTTCAACTTTTTCCTATTTTCTTTCTTTTTTTTAATTAAATCATAAACACATAGATCATGTATACATTAATACATCTATGGGGTGCCATGTGCGGCTCACATCACACTGGTTAATATATACCTCATCTCGTTTACTTAATTATTGTGTTAAGCCATTTATAATTTATACTCTATACTGATAGATCCGACTATCACGTCATTTCAATTCCTTCCCATTCTTAGGTCTAGTATAAATTACTACATATGACCCCGACAAACACACGATTAATGCTCTTACTACATCAAGGTTATTTGAATATCATAATAATTCAAGAACTATATTGTTTTGTAAAAGACAAGTAGATTAACTATACAAATACCAGAATACATTGAGAGCTTTAAGAGAGTTGAAAATGTTTATTTTGAAGTAAAATGTCTTACTAAACTTCGTACCACATTAAGAAAGAAATCTAATTAGGTAGAGCTATTACAGTTAACATAGGTAACTATGGAAGTTTTTTAAAAGCCCAACAAATTTAGATTTTACCAAGTACACAGAGGGATATTAAATCTGCACTAAAACTGAAAGAAAGAGGATACTAACCTGTTGTCAATCTGCACATGAATATTTTGCCATCGTTCAACTAACTGATCTGCTTTTTCTTTGTGCCAGTCGAAATCAAGGTCCCGTTCCTTGTATGTTTTAAACATTTCATCACTGATGGCCTTAGCTTTCTGCAGCTCATCCTCTAGCGCATGGAAGACCTCTCTCTTCTCATCAACTTCCGCTCTCCATTGCTAAAATACATTAATTTGAAAGTTACACAAACATCCATCACTTGCTGGGTAAACACAATCTTTACCTATTTTTACAATGTGTTTATAAATGACTGACATAAAATCAGATAAAGGAAAGAAGAGTTGTCTTTCCTTTATAAGATATTATATTAGGGTGAATCTTATGAAACTGCCAATATTTGATGGTACTTTGATTCTCCTTAATTAACAATTTTATGAAGTTTGGCTCAGTTGAATTTGCACATCAAGAAAATAAAATATATTCCATAAGCAAATCTGTGAAATATGTCCTTTTATTGTCTATGCTTAATGCCTACTAATTCTGTTGTTAAAAAAAATCAATATTTGCATGACAAATCACTGAGATAACTTCTCACAATTGCTTTCCAATAGTTTTATATAGAGAAATATAGAGAGAAATACATGATATGGAGGAGTACGACTACTAGTCTTTTTCCTTTCTTAGAGTAAGTCTTCTGTTCATCTCCTTGATATTTTAAAGTAAGTGCCTCTCTTAGCAAGGGTATCTTTTACAAAAAAATTTGATTTTCAGCTTCAACTCCTCCTTCTGCTCGATTATCAAAAGCTACCGTCTAAAAAGATCAAGCTTCAGATGAGAAGAACTCTTCTCAGACGGAAGTGATTGGCCATATCTATTTACAGTAAGCTGCGGAATTATGGAAACATGAAATGGAATAAATCCATTCAAAAGTACCTTCAGAGTAAGATATCTAATGCTTGATGTTTAAAGATCTGAGCTAGTGTGAGAGAAATACTTAGAGGATGGTCTTGAAAAATAGCCAAAGGTGAGACTCATACCTTCAAAGTACTGATTAGATTCTCAATATTATTCTTGTCAGCTATCACTGCTTCTTCTTCACATAGTTTAGTTTCGTAGAGTTTTACAAGGGCTTCTGCCGCTTGAGTGTTTTTTAACACCAAATTAACAGTTTTCAACCTTAAAAAAGGAATCAAACAATAGCCACCTGTTGTTAAATGTTGATTTCACATAATGCAGTGCTAAGGCATCATTACGACACGTGGCACAGCTTGCCCTTTCTCTGGGAACACTGACACACTGACTACAAGGGTCATCTTCACCTCTTCTTAATAGACAGCATGTCTTCCACCCTATGCACTACCCTGCAAGTGGACAGTATTTAGCAGGATAGTCCAACGTAAGATGGTTTCCTTCTAATCTTGTTTAGGCCAAGCACGAGAGGAAAATCCTAGAGGTTACAGCAGCTGAGCTACCTCGGCTACTGGGAAGATAACACAGTACGCTAATCTCGGAGGCATAGCCCCTTTCGACACAGAGAAATGTCATGATTCCATAAAAGGATTTAATGTCTTTCTTAAGACAAAATGAAAGTGAATATTTACATTAATAAAAATGAATGTTTAAATTAACAGTATATAAAAACGACAGTTGCCTGAGCCACATTTCCTCCTAAGACCGCAGGTACGTACTTCTCTATGTAAGTGGAGGACATGGAATAGACTTGGTTCATGTTCTGAACGACCACGCTGAGCTCAGATCGTAAGGTGGGAACTGAGGGAGAGGCTGCCGCCTGACTGAAAAATTCCTCACATTTATTTGTGATGGTTCCCAAATCATCTTTAAGTCGTTCCAGTTCCTTTTTTAGTTTCTATAAGACACAGAAAGAACATAAGGATTTGTCAATCACCGTGGATGAGGCATTTTTTTCAAAACAGTTTAAAAATGTACATTTCACATTATGATCACCGACTTAAAAATCAACACATGGCTTACCTTTTCATTATTAAAGAGATGAATCAATGGCATCAATCAGTAACAGTAACTGTAATCAGTTACAATCAGTAACTCCCTTCTGCCCATCTCCTTAGCCCCAACATCTAACTTAGTGCTTCTGTACACAGCAGGTGCATCATGACTTTCACTATGAGAAACCTTCACAGCCTCCACCCCAGGGGGTGAGAGGGTACATGTTCCCTCACTTATCTGATCAGAGGTAGAACTGATTTATAGAATCCTAGCTTATGATCAGCAATAAATACATACTCAGCTCTCACAGTGTGACTAATGAGCAAAGTTCAACACATAAGAAGTCACAGGGGTTGAGACCTAAGGTCATTCAGACAGTAGTTTATCTTGTTAGTGATTTTTCCAACATGTTTGTAACTCTCACCTCCTGCTCTGTGATTCTGAACACACTTTCATGCACATCATCTCGTTCCAGGGGAGTTCGGATCTGTCTAATCAGTTGATCTTCACAGTTCTCCAATCGAAGTCTAATGTTTCGAACTTCAGAGATGTAGAGATTATAAATTGATTCCTCTTGTTCCTCTGTGAAGATAAATACAAGGTTTCCTGGTTTCTATCTTTTGACTGCTCTTTTTCATGTTTCAGTGTGGCAGTTTTACTATTAAGAGGACATAACTAATCAAACTAATGGTTCCTATTTTTATCATGAATCTTTGCAAAAAATATAAACCTTAAAATATAAATCTTAAAATTTAAGAAGCTGCAATAAAAATTCCCTAAGGCCATTTCAAGTACAAATTTCTGATTAACAATGTCCAAATAAAGTAATAATTTAGGCTGGGCGAGGTGGCTTGCACCTGTAACTCCAGCACTCTGGGAGGCGGAGGTGGGTGGATCAGCTGAGCTCACAAGTTAGAGACCAGTGTGAGCTGGAGCAAGACCTTGCCTCTAAAAATAGCCAGGAGCTGTGGCGGGCACCTGTAAACCAACCCAGCTACTCAGAAGGCTAAGGCAAGAGAATCTCTTGAGCCCATGAGTTGAGATTGCTCTGAGCTATGACACCATGGCACTCTACCAGGGGCAACGAAGTGAGACTTTGTCTCAAAAAGTCAAAGAAAGTAATATTTGCTCTTTTATGTTCATAAAAATGTGAATTTTATTAGTTGAAGATTAATTATAAAATACAAAAATCCTTAAAAGGTAAAAGAATGTGTTAAGATTTAAGATTTTTAAAAAATAGAACATTTGCTCTAATTAATAATATCACCGGATTTCAAAATAAAATGTACATTTACCAAAATTTAACCAGACAAAACCTTTTGCTATAATTCACATATGAAATCAAAGTTTGGTAAATGAGAAAATAATTGAATCTTTCCTGAAACTGTAGAATCATCATTCTGAATACTGCATAGCAAAAATGGTGAAAACACTAAAAAGAATTCCTTGTCGTACTATTTGGTTGGTGTCTTGTGGTTAATTCATCATTTGGAACTGTAATAAATGAATCCTTCCTGCATCTTCTACCTCAAACGTGCTTTTAACGTTCCAGCAATGGCATCTACGTATCATGGAGGCGAGTGACGTAACACACCTAAGCCTGAAACTCCCACTGAGAGTGAAAAAGAGTCTGGACTAAACACCCGTGAGGAAAAAAGACAAGAGTTCTCATGCTTTACCTCTTTCTGCAGATTTAAGAAGTTCTTGATAATACTGCTTACATACATTAACCTCCTTTTCCAGCTGTGTTATATCTGAGCCTGAAAATATCTGGGATTCCTGGCTGTCTTCCAGAAAATCTTCAAACCGAGACTGCAGATTACTCAGAACTTGCTGATGTTCACCAGGTAACATTGTCTTTATCTAAAGAAAACCAAAGATCCATGTAAGTAAATGAGCATAGTACCAGGAGTTACATTTGAATGGGACAGATCTCAATGCGGTCTCATGGTGTATGCTAGTGTACACTAACAGTTCTAAATAGAAGAACCATCTGAAATTCATTTTCTTTTTCATTAGAAATTGCAGGTTTTAAAAGAGAAGGAAAAATAAATCCACAAAATTCAAGACATGAAATAAACTATCCCCAAGTCTGTATGGCCAAACCCTGTCCTGGCTCCTTATCTCCCAGTAAGCACGGGAAGAAATCTGTTCTCTCCAGACGTCCCGAATTCTTAGAAAGGGCATGGAATGCAGTGGACATATAACAAATATTCATTTATTGAATGAATATCAGCATGGATGTTCTGGGCGCCATCCTATTCCATAGCAAATATAAACTCCACCCACAGATGACAAAGTATCCCACATTTTTTAACACATTGGATTGACCTGTAGATTTACACTTACTGAAGCCACATTGCTAGCTCGAATTCTATCAATTTCATTGATGAGATAATGCCAGGATACGACGCTCTTCATGTTTACATGGGACTCATGCCAGAGAGTCAGGACATTCTGATACTGTTGCTCAATTCTGAAATACATGAAAGAAAACAGATTAATGCTTTTTACTTCCTCTGAAAACACACTACAGTTGTTCTTCCCCAGTGTAAAGCAGTCCCGGTGCATTAGTTCTACAACCTGTGATTCTTGGTGGCCTTGACTAAGCAGTGACTGTTTCTTCAATCTTCACGGAACCCTAAAACCGACCCTGTGGTTTCAGCTGACGCATACATACCTGTTTGCAAGATCAACCGCTTCTTTGTTTGGTGGAGGGACAGTGAAGCACACGGACGGGACCATAGCCTCATTCCCAGTAGGACTAATGACTTTCCATTTAGCACGATGAGAGTTATTCGCCAAAACACACTCGTCGTCTTTGTAAATGGTTATCTGGTTTTAAATGAAGAACAGAAAAACTAAGTGAGGTCTCTGTTAACTAATCATTTTCCATATTCAGTCTTGTATTTTTTATAAAATAGAAGAACTTAACCACTAGTAAGCCATATGATCTCATCTCTAAAAATAGATGAATAAAGACAGTAACGGGTCTATTTCAAGGAGTTACAAGTACCTCAATTTGTCTGTAGTCACAGATAGCTTTGATCGGAATAGACGTTTTGAGTGGACAGTCAGAGTTCCGTGGCTTCAGCTGAGTTATTGTTTTCGCTTTCCCCATCAAGGCTGCTACTGTGCTTTTGTACTGAAGAAGTTCTTCCTTCTCTTCCTAAGTAATAAAAGCAATGGATTTTTAAAAATAAGACTTGTACTCCCCATTCCTTTGGGGCTTTGCGCAAATGAAACTTCATCAGAAAAGTCCTTCCTGATCACCCAGTCTGAACTTTCTATTCCTCCCCACTCCCTCCTGCATCTCTCTCCTTTATTTTGTTTGGTTGGCTATTTCTTTTCCTCTTGAGCACTGACCACTATCTAACATGTTACATATATTTATTTATTTATTTATTTAGTTTGTTGTCCAGCTCTGCCCCCAGTACAGGAGGAGAGATTCTTATCTGATTTGTTCGCGGCTATATATCCAGAACCTAAAAGAGGGCCTCGGACACAGAAAGTACTTAAGTAGCACCTATGGAATGGAATGAATGGCTAACCACACACCCCAAACCAAAAGAACACTGTGCAAGCATATCACAAGGCTATCATATAAAAAAATAAAAAAACGATTGTATTTCTTATCAAAACAATAAGGAAACTGAGGAAGGCGCCTGTAGCTCAAAAGGGTAGGGTGCCAGCCCCATATGCTGGAGGTGGCAGGTTCAAAACCAGCCCTGGCCAAAATAATAATAATAATAATGAAACTGAATGCTTAAATGCTTAATTGAATGAGGTGGAGATATCAAGAGTGCCAATAAAATCTCAAGTTCTAAATCCCTAAAAATGTAACAAAACAGTAATCTGATCACCACCCATTACTGAGGAAATGTGTGAGCTTTTGTCTTCGTACCATTGATTCCTGAACCAGGTCTTCCAGTTTGTGAATGCTGCTTGATCTATCACAGCTATACTTGCGCTGAATAGCATCTTTGAGATTCCTTAAGTAATCGGTAGCTTCTTTGGCATCATTGAAAAACTAAGGAAAGATGAAATTTGACAGTTAAAGTACGACAAACATAGTAAAACACAGAAATGTCAAGTTCAGTACCAGGGCTCTGTGTGTTCCCCCGTAAGCGGGAACACAATAAAAGCACCACCAAACAAGCTGACAGCCACGTCCTTCCTGGAGCCAGACAACAACCCACAGGCTTGGGGATTATAAGTGTCCTAAGTTTATGCGCCTGTTCTGACTCTGCATTATTTTGATCGAAAGTCTGTTTTACTTTAGGGTTCTAACCCTAACTTTTAGAACAACTTTTAGAGGTATTCCAGGAATACTTTAAAATTCTTATAAATAGAACAAAGAGCTCATTTGGTTGACTCTCTGTGATGAAAACATTTCCTTAGTAAGAGACATATGTGTAGAATAAAGACTTCCTGATTTAATATCTTAAGGTTTTTTTTTTTAAAGGATTTCTTCCTTAATAGAATGCTTAAAAGAATTGATCCTACAGAACATGAAACTAACCCTTTTATACAGGATGTCCAAAAAGTTCATGTGCAATTTTAAATTTGCACGCTAATTTAAATAGCATACGAACTTCATGGATATTAACAAAACAATTTCCCACTAATTGCCCTTGCAGAGTAAATATGTTTATATATCTTATTTTATTTTTGAGACAAAGTCTCACTTTGTCACCTTCAGCAGAGTGTCATGTTGTCATAGGTCACAGCGACCTCAAACTCCTGGTTCAAGCAATCCTCCTGCCTCAGCCTCCCAAATAGCTGGGACTACAGGCACCTGCCATCATGCCAGGCTAGTTTTTCTATTTTTAAGAGCATCTCGCTCTTGCTCAAGCTGATTTCTAACTCCTAAACTCAAGCAATCCACCACCACCTCAGCCTCCCAGAGTGCTAGGATTATAGGCGTGAGCCACCGCGCCTGACTTGTTTATATATCTTAACCATAAATTATGAAGAAGATTTCTGTAAGTCAGCCAAAATCACAATACCATCTATGGAAGTTACGCCTTTATTCACAGACCTCGAAATAGGCCGTGTTCTCCTTTATGTGCTGCTCCACACACTGGCAGAGCTGTAGGATCCAGCTCCACTGCGTCTGCATCGCCGCTTTGTAGGCCTGGGAGATAAAACACAGCCATCGTGACCAGCTGGAGAGTAATAAAGCACACACACTGATGCTTCTAATCGCTCCAGTACTCGTCTATCTGAGCAGCAGAGTCGAGCACTGAACTCGTAAGACTTAAACATTAGGGTAATAGAATGCCCTTCTGACCTAGGGGTTGCCACTTGCACAGAGCCAGTCCTAAGTTCAGAATCAGGCCAGTTTCTTTCTTTTCAATTTTAAGCTTACTAAAATTTCTTCTTATAATGCAAGAAAGAAGTTAACACTGACTATTTTACATGAAAAAATAACCAGGGACATAAATGCAAGCTGTCCCTCCTAGTTAGAAAACCAACCCCTTTACTCCTTTGCTACCAATCCTTATACCTGCTCTGGGGAATCCTCAGATATGCTTTCCTTTGTGACACCTTCACCCCTTTTTCTGAATTCTCATCTTCCTGGACCATGAGATACACATTCTCATACAGAAATATCTAGTTCTGTCATTTTCTCTTTGTTTATCCTGGAGTTAAGGTTTGGGCAGGGAAGGAAAAGGGGTGCATGCACTCTCAAACAAGTGTAATTCTAGAATTATAACGATGATCATACTAATATTTTTTATTTAAAAAAATTGTTTTCTTAAGCTTTTGATTTAATACAGGGTATACCTTTCATAGGAGCTAAAAATACTGTAAAAAGGATGTCCAATTCATTAAGGAAACACGAACACCCTTTTATATTCAAAGTGCAATTCACTGACTTCCAGGAGAGGGCGCTCGCGATGCTTTAATGACTATACCAAGCAAGTCTCATTTTATTCTGGTTTTGGAAAAACCCATGCTTGCTGAGTTATGCTCAGGTAGCTTTCCGAAAAGAACATTCAGTGCAGCACTGGAAATACGGCAATATGTCACGATCATATTATGTGTTCCCTCAAATTAAGCAACTTTGAATAAACCAACCATAAAAGGCATTATTGTTAGATTCCTATGGTTACTTTTTTCATGTAAAATATGAAATAGTGTTGATAACTGAACTAAACATTATCTACATACCCATACACAGAACAAGCCATTGAGACTGTAAAGATTACTAAGGCCTCATTTTACCCCTTCAGAAACTTTTCATTAATTAGATTATCATTTCTGCATATAAATGGTCAGACTAACATTTTCCATCCCCATCAAAATTCCTAACCTAAATTATATTTCCTAACAGCTTTCTCTTTCTGCCCTAAGGAGTACTCTATTTTTAGTTTATTATCTTACAAAACCACATCCCAGACCCCCCATTATCGGCGTTCTTTCCCTTACAGTCCCCTAACCTTCTGCATCTTTATCATTCATACCCAGCATGTCATGTGGATGCAAAACCGTATTTTATATGAAATGAAGGTCAAATATAACAATCTCCGAACTTTCTAATGAGGCCTAGAACTTTACTAATCTCCGGTGTCATAATGATTTTAGCAGACTCCCAGATTCCATCCCTCAACGCTAAGTGAGTCTAAAGCATGGCATCTGTCTTTCCCTAGTCTAGCAATAGGCCACATCTGTCTGCCCAGGAAGGACATTCCTGGTCCTCTTACCTAACCCCGTTTCCCACTCAGAAAGTCACCAACACTACCTAGTAAATATCTGCTCTAAGAATTAACACCACCACTGCCACAACAGCACGGGCAACCTGATAAATCCCTCATCAACTGAACGCTTCTGTATTTGAAAGGTTCACCATACACCATGAGGCTGCCCGGACGTTCCTGCAATACACGTCACAAAACCAGATTGTAAGACTCTTAAATTAAATCGTAACAGCTGATACTTCTTGAGAATATACCATGTTTACATAAAAGTAAGTAATTTCTTCTCGTTTTCAACACAACTCTATTATCAGGGGCAATTCCCCCTATTTGTGGTAGGAAGTGAGACTTAGCAAGATGACATCACTTTTCCAACGTCACACGGCCAGAAGGAACTAAGATGCCAAAGCTTATAAAGAGAAGGTCTTTCTTATTTATGGTAATACATCTGCTCAGCCAGAGGGATTAACAAAGGGACCTTCATTCTAAGTGATAAGGGACAGACTTGGAGCAAGAGAACGGAAAGCAAGAATCAGTATGATTTGGTAGAAATGTTATTTTTAAGTCAACGTAATAGAAGTTTGATAGTTTGTATTTTTCAATTTATCAGCAATAAAAGAATCTGAAAGGCAATAGCCACATGTCAATATTCAACCAAGACCGTTACACACTTTTTTTTTGAGACAGAGTCTCACTTTGTTGCCTTTGGTAGAGTACCATGGCATCATAGCTCACAGCAACCTCAAACTCAAGTGATCCTCTTGCCTCAGCCTCCCAAGTAGCTGGGACTACAGGAGTGTGCCACAATGCCAGGCTATTTTTTTTTTAAGAGATGGGGTCTCACTCTTGCTCAGGCTGGTATCAAACTCCTGACCCCAGGCAAGGCATCTGTTTCAGCCTCCCAAAGGATTACAAACCTGAGCCACCATACCCACCTCCCTTAGACACTTCCTGACTTACCTCAATAGTTAACCG
>CAUYTI010079433.1:0-56264 GCA_963575145.1 Galago senegalensis | reverse complement strand
TAAAAAAAAAAAGAAAGAAAGAAAGAAAGAAAATTTACCTGCTGGGTACAGTGTACTCTGTTCAGGTGATGAATATACTAAAAGCCTAGACTTCACCACTGTACAATTTATCCATGTGCTTAAAAAAAGTGTGTACTCCCTAAATCTATTAAAATAAAGTTTTAAAAATATGATAGTTGGACATAAAAATAATTATTAAGATGGTTTATTATGTTTTTATATAGTCTTTGAAAAACTGTATGATTTACATGTGGTACATGTCTCAACATGGACTAACCACATTTCAAATGTTTAGTTACCACATGTGGCGAGCATATTGGGTAGCACAGCTCTAAGTCTGTGGGTCTCAAATTTTGCCTGCTTTAGAATCACCTCAGGAGGGCTTGTTCCACCCCAGATTGCTGGGTTCCAGCTGCAATTTTTTATTGCATTGGGCCTGCGGTAGACCCCCCAAATTTGCATTTCTGAGAATCTCTGGGCCGCACTCCGAGAATCATGGCTCTAGATTAGAGATTATAAACTGATAGTCATAAATTGGATCCAGTTGGCAGATAATTTTATTGAATTGTACAGTGTTTAAAAAAATTTAAAACTAAGGCTGGGTGCAGTGACTCACACGTGTAATCCTAGCACTCTGGGTGGCTGAGGTGAGCAGATTGCCTGAGCTCAGGAGTTTGACACTCAGGCATTTGCCTGAGTAAGAGTGAGACCCTGTCTCTAAAAATAGCCAGGTGTTGTGGCAGGCACCTGTAGTCCCAGCTACTTGGGAGGCTGAGGCAAGAGGATCACTTGAGCCCAAGACTTTGAGGTTGTTGTGTGCTAGGATGCCACAAAAAGTGAGACTCGGTCTCAAAAAAACAAAATTTTTTAAACTAACTATCCACATTTAAAAATAGCCAGATTTCTCATAAAAAATCCAGGCTCTAAGATTCTGCTGGACAATTTATAAATATGAAAATATAGGACTCTATTTCTGCCTGGTAATGAGCAATAGGAGCCAAGTTGCAGGTATCCTTTCATGTCAAGAAGGCCCACTTCACTTACTAGCAGTACTGAGGTTCCTGTTGTAATTGAGTTATCAGTCCAAACCCTGGACTTTCTGGGTTTCTTTGAGTACCTAAATACGTCATGCTGTCTTTGCCTCTGAAACTTCTTATGTTGAGGTTTTCTCTATGTGGCCCATTCTTATCAACAACACTGTTCCAACCTGGCTAACTCTCAGTCAGCCCTCTGGTCTCAGCTGAGATACCACTCTCTCCAGAAAGCCTTTGCATGGTCCTCAGAATTGAGAATAAGTGCTTTTGCTATGTTCTTTCACAGAAGCCCTGTGCTTCTTGCCTCAAAGCTCTCACTCCTTACTACAATGTCTCGCTAGCTCATCTGTCTTACCCAACATTCTTAGCCTTTCATCATTCTGAGTTCCCCAACTGAAGGAAACCAATGCTTATTCACGGGTATATAGCCATGTATCAGACTGACATGGGCCAGGTATATAACAAATATTTGTTGACCGAATTAAAGATGTAAAACAGTTAGAAGCTATTTAACAGTTGAGTTATTTAAATAATATTGCCTAAACCTTTGACTTTCTCCTGAGTGGCTGCAACAGAATCTTTGTTTTGTTCCTAATTCTATAAGCATAATAATAAAAAAGCAAATTGCAAATTTTAATTAAATTTGTCTTAAAACTGTGGTGCCAAAAACATTAAATTTTGTAATTATTTAAACCATTCCACCAGTTTGAGCTTGAGCTTTATTTCGTCCTGCTTGAATTTACTGAAATTCAGAAAAAAGAAATAAAGTGTGATACTGTTAGATTATCAAGTTACAGGCTCCTGCGTATCATTTACACTGCACCATTGTCTTACTGATTTAAAATAAACAGAAAATTCCTTCCTTAGGATAAATGAGTCCATATTATTTTAAAGACCCTTGGAATTTGGCACTAGAAGTTAAAAGGGGGAGGGATGAAGAAGAAAGAGAGAAAGAGATTGAGATTTCATATCCACACTGACACAGCCAGCATACCAGGCACTTAGGAAATCACAAAGATGTAAAAGATAAACTCTGCTCTCAAGAAGCTCATTGTCTAGAAGAGATGAATGAGATATGTACACAAGTAAATGTCATAGAAGATATCATATGAGAATTCAGAGAGAAAAAGCTCTTGTAGGTTGGGGAGAGAACTGAAAACCTGGCATGGTGAAGGTAGCATTTGACCTGGTCTTCCAACAAAATTTAAAATACATACATATGTCCTTCAGGAAATTTCCTGCGAAGTACCTTTAACAATATATTTTTGATGTGCAAAATATATTAGAAAGCAATGCTTAAGAAAAAAAGACACTGTATGAAGACTCTAGAAAGCAGAATTTTAAACCCGGCTTTGCCGCAAGCTGGTTTGTGACCTTCAGAAGTTTCTTACTCTTTCAAGGCCTGAGTTTTCTCATCTGCAGGCTGAGCTGATAATAAATTATGTCTAAAGTCCTTTCTGGGGCTATCATTCAACGAACGTCTATATTCTAATTTTTTATGCTGATTAGACTTTTATGGTTAAATGCAATTAGTTTTGCTATGTGCTTCACAATAAATTCAGCCCTTGGAATCCTTCATTACGCACAGAGGTAGTCATGTCTTATTGCTTAGGAGACAAATGAATTGTCAACTTTATTCTGAAGAAAATGATTAGAGATTATGTGTCTGGAGGGGAAGAGTAACTCTTATTCAAAAGTGAGATAATAACTTCAGAATATCTTGAAAAGCCTATTGAAATGTTCTTTGGAGTCAGATAATTAAAAAAAGAAGATTGCATGACTAAATCCCCAGATGCAATGGGAACAGGCAATGCATATGTCATTAAATAAATGGTATTTCCTTAGTTCTGACTAGGTAAGGGGAGAAAAGGAGGAGAGAGCATGCTGATATATTTTGTTCAGCTTATTGAATCCTGAGGAATCACATTCAATCTACTGAAGGAAAAAATTTTGCTAATGAGCGTGACCTGAATTTATATACTTTCTCGTTTACTTAACACTTATCCTTCACAAGTGAGGATATTTGCTTGTAAGCTATATGCCAATAAACGAAATAGCCCACAATCAGAGAGGTGGTAAAAACCCATTGGAAAACCCCTATGCAGCTTTATCCACCAGCAATATTTTGCTTAACTTGACTATATACCAGGTATATCCAATGATACTTATGGACAAAGAAGGAGTCACTCCCCAAACCTACATCAAATGACTCTTTGAGAAGCAAGCCTGTGGACATAACAAATCCCAAAATGATTTGTTATTTTCAATTGTCAGTTGCTTTACTGAAATTTGAGAACACAGAAAAGATTCCCAAACAATGGGATGCCTAAAGCAATACTGATAGTGTCTTTCCTTTGGAGCTACAGTAAAAAATACAGCTTTTTCTCTGATCTGTGAAATGAAAACAAGTCAGAGACAAGAGGATGTATACAGCTCAGAGGACACCCAGAGGTTGGCTCCCTGCTCATCCAGGCTCAGGCACTGGTTTAGCTGCTTCACAGGGGGTTTGGCAGTTAAAGGAGCCACACAGCCAGCAGGGCCCAGGGATAAACAAAAGGTAGGACAAGTACACTTGGGGATATAATTGGCCTGGAGCTTCCTTAGATGAATTTGTCCATGAGGAAAAAGAAGCAATCCCACTACTGGATATTTACACAAAGGAAAAAAGGCATCTTATCAAAAAGACATATGCACTTGAATGTTCATAGTAGCACGACTCACAATCACAAAGATGTGAAAACAACCCAAGTGCCCATGAATATGTGAGTGAATTAATAAAATGTGACATATGTATCCCATGGACACCTTTTATAACAACCTAGATGGAACTAGAGGCCATTTTAAGTATTGCAAGAATGGAAAAACAAGCACCACATGTGCTCACTGTCAAATTGGAATGAATTGATCAGCACCCATGTGCACATATGGTAGTAAAACTCAATGGAAAACATACAGGAGGTATGGGTACTATGCACACTATCTGAGTAATGGGGATACTTACAACTTTGACTCAAAGTGTACAGAGCAATTCATGTAACCAAAACAGCCCCCATAATATTTTGAAATTGAAAAAAATCAAACTCACATGAGCATGCTACAGTCATCAAAACATTGTGGCACTGGCTTAAATAATGACATATAAACCAGTAGGTCATACTAGAGAGCACAGACATAAACCATGTGTATATGGTCAAATGATTTTCAGCAAGCAAGACCACACAGTAAGAAAAGGACAATACTTTCAACAAATGTTGGTAAAACAGGATCCACATGTGAAAGAATAAAGTGGGATTCTTACCTGTATAATATATAAAAATTAACCAAAAATGGATTAAAGGCCTAAAATAAGGCTTAAAACTATAAACTAGAAGAAAATACAGAGAAAAATCATAATAACATTGGATTTGGCAATTATCTCTTGAACACGACAGCATAATTCAGGCAACAACAACAACAACAAAAAAATAGCCAGACAAATGGGACTACATGAAACTTGAACACTTCTGTAAGTTGAAGGATATAATCAATAAAATATGAAGTCAAGAGTGGAAAGGCAATGGGAAAAAAATTTGCAAATCATGTATCTGATAAGGGGTTAGTGACCAGGATAGACAAATAACTTTTTAGTCTTACAACAACAACAACAACAACAAAAACCACTATTAAACAATGGGCAAAAGAACTTGAATAGACATTTTCCCAAAGAAGATATACAAATAGAAACAAGTCTGTGAAAAGATGACAAACATTACTAATAGGGAAATGCAAATTAAATTCAGGTGAGAGATCATCGCACATCCATTATCAGAAACAAAAATAACAAGTGTCATTTAGGATGTGGAGAAATGTACACTTTAGTTGTCAAGATTAAATGGTGTAGCCTATACAGAGCAAAGTATAGTGGTTCCTGGAGATGTTAAAAATAGAACTAAAAGTAGACTTCCCATTTGACCCCACAATCCCATTATTAGGTATCTACCCCAAAGGGGGGGAATCACTTTACCATAAGGACATTTGCACTCTAATGTTTATAGCACCTCAACTCACAATTGCAGAGATAATGGAAACAACCCAAGTGCCTATCAATGTACGATTGGGTAAATAAACTGTGGTGTATGTATACCATGGAATACTATTCAGCCATAAAAGAAAATTGGAGACTTTGCATTTTTTGTATTTACCTAAATGGATTTGGAGAACACTCTCCTAAGTAAAGTATCTCAAGAATAGAAACACAAGCATCCGTGTACTCAGTACTAATCTGAAAATAGTATCAACAACTACAGGCCCACACAGGAAAAAAATACAATTAAATTCAAGAATTTGAGGAGGCTTGGTAAGTTCCCACCTATCCAGTACAATGTAGAGATCTAAGGCACATACACCTCCTGGGTGAAGGACTCAACCACAGCTCAGGCTTTGGACTTCACCTTACAAATGCAAATAATGTAACCTAATCATATGTACCCTCATATTAACCTGAAATTTAAAAAAAATTTTTTTCATATGATCCATAAATCCTAATTTTTGTTTTTTCTTTCCATCGCTATTTTTATTTTTTATTTTTTTGGATTAAAGTTCAATATACCAATATCCATTGTATACCATTAACAATTAGAGAATTAAAGGTAACAGGACAACCCCAAACATGAAATACATAGAAATAATTCTTCAGAAATATAAAGCATTTCTACATGGAAAACTTCTAATTATTATTGAAAATATAAAAAGACATATGTCTGTATATATTGCAAAATTGTTATTAACGATATTTTTTTACTTGTTTAGATATTCCTTCTGTTATAACTCGGGTTATTGTCTTTCTAGGGATATCAGTATACCACATAGCAAATTCAGTTTGCTCTGGGGGTTCAGAAGGATTGCAGCAAACAGCTGGCCCACTGAGGGGCACACATATCTGATATTGGGTATTGTTATATATGCAAGTTCCTTCAGGCTTTCCTCTATATTCATAAGAAGAGTAAACCAATAACACAATTTTGACAGTTTGTCTAGTTTGGGTTACCTTTTGGATACATTTTTCACAGCCTTCATCATGTCTTACACCTAAGATTAAAGAAGGAAGGTGAAAACGTCCAAAGTAAAGAATCACTAATCAGTCCCACACCGCTGCTGCTCATCCTCAAGCTTCTGCCATGTGTAGACCAGTCAGCTCCTGTATGAGAATGGGGCAGGGCTGTAGTTTTTTTTTTTTTTTTCTGGGTAAGATGGTGAGGATGCTCTGGCTGTCATTGGACCATCCACTCCCCATTGCTGGCAGGTTTCACATGTGAAATCCCACTTCTGGCTATATATCCAGAAGAATTTAAAGCAGGATCTCAAATAAATATATGCACTTTCATGTTCATTGCAGCATTATTCCCCTAAGTGAAGAAGTAGAAGGAATCCAAGTGTTATTGATGAATGTATAAATAAAGAAAAAGTGGTATATACATATAATTGGATGTTATCATATTTTACAGGAGAAGGAAATCCCGCCACATGCTACAGCATGGATGAACTTGAAGGACATAATGCTAAATGAATTAAACCAGTCACAAAAATATAAATACTGTGATTCTACTTATATAAGGTATCTTACATAGTCAAACTGATAGAAGCAAAAATTAGAATTAGTTGGGAGCGGCAAGGAGGAGAGCAGTAAATGGAGATTTAGTGTTCAATGGGTACAGAGTTTCAGTTCTGCAAGATGAAGACATTCTAGGGATCTGTTGCACAACAGTGTGAATATACCTAACATTACTGAATGTTCAAAAATGGCTAAGATAATAAATTTCATGGTCTATTTTTACAATTAAAAATAAAATAACTGAATGAAAAATTGAGGCATTCATAGAAAAAGATAGGAAGGAAGGAAGAAAGAAAGAAAAGAGAAAGCTAAGGTGGAAAATAGGAGGAGGTAGAGGACCAGCGAGGTCACTCCAAGTCAGAATGGCCATGTGGACTCAAAACATGGAAACCATGGTTCACTGGGTACAGAGAGGTGGGGGCTTCATGTTATATGGGAAGGAGAGTGGCATGTGAGATTTGGAGCTGCACATATCTGGAGTGGATGCCATGAATGGTATGAGTAAATGAGGTGATGTACATAGAGTGCCTGGCATGTGGGTGACCCTCAAAGACGGTTAGTTTTCTTCTTTCACACTCTCACCCCAGTCTATCTGTGTAATGGCAAACCTTGCTGGTATTTTCCATTTTCACTACATGGTTTAAGAATTTTCTTTCTTGACAATAATGTAAAGCCCATAGAAAAGATAATATATATTTAGTAGATAGTGATGTGTATGTGTGTGTTAAAGGCTTTTCACCTACCTTTTACTGAATGAGGATTATACTTGCTAACTTTATTGTGACTTACTATGTACTAAGCATGGCCTCAAGTGCTGTTCTAGAAATAATCCTTAAAATGAGTCTACAAGGCAGAGTGTACTTGATTCTTACTTTATACACAAGGACAGCAGGCATGGAGGGTTAAACAACTTGTTCAAGGTCACTCAGCAAATGGCTGTGCCAGGATTCAAGCAGACAATGTGGTACCAGAACTCCTCCCTATTTTTAATCCGTCTGCAAGGCTACCTCCCAATACGCACATGTCCCTCTTTATTATGTGCATAGCATCTAGATCTAAGACATTAATCAGGCTAGAATCAATGAAAACACAAAAACATCCAAGCTGATTCATTATCAACTTCAGAGACAAGATTTATCTTTGGGAAAGAGTATTTTGGAGCGATTGCAAATCTTTAATAATACAATAAATTGATTGACCTACACATCTTGGCATCTCCAGTTTCTTTCATATGCTTAAGTTTTCACAATTGAACCTCAAGAGAAGGCATAGCTTAACAAATCAAATATTACCTATATATTATCATTACATCATTCCCCAAATGTTTATTTAACTCCTGAAATGAACAGAACACAGTTGATCCTTGAGCAGTGCAGGGGTTAGGGATGCCAGCTTCCACCTTTTGCAGTCAAAAATCTATGTATAACTTTTGCCTTCCCCCAAACCTACTAATAGCTACTGTTGACCATAGCCTTACTGATAACATAAGCAGTTACATATGGATGTAGGTTATATACATTCTAAACCGTAGTCTTACAACAAAGTGAGCTGGAGAGAAGAAAATACTATTGAGAAAATCATAAGGAAGAGACAATATGTTTACAGCACTGAACTGTATTTATCAACACCCCAACTTTACATCATCTGTTTACAAATATGAATCATCTGTGTGAAATGATGGGCAGCTGCAGCCGCGGACTTCAATCTATGGTACATATTAAGCAATTCAGCTTCTCTTGTAAGGTCATGATTTTTCTCTGCTTCTCAGGAACAATTCCAGTGTGGGTTCCATAGTGTTATTCAAGGTTTATGGTACTGCATTAAACACAATAAAAAATATACAAGAATTGCAAGAGATCACATTGGGCTGTGATCTGCAATTTACTGGAGAAACAAACTGCTTACATGGAGATGATTAGCATCACATGGTGTTTGAAGGGGATATTTGCAACACTTGAGCTCACTGCCATGGCAACAAGAGGTGGCTATAAAATTATTACAGTTGCACAATATGTACTATAGTTAATTTTATGCAGGTATACTTGAATATTGCATTTTACCATGTATAGTCTGTATTTGCATGTGTAAATTTGATAAATTTTAACTTGAAGTACATTTTTTTGGTGATGAATAGCCCCATTTCAGCCAATCATGAACAGCCAAGCTTCACCCAATCACAGGCAGCCAAATCACAAGCATATAGAAAAGGCAGTCTATGTTTAATAGGTAGTATTTTTTTTTTTTAGGCTTTTCGACCTACTTTTTACTGATTGGTAACAATACTTGCTAACTTTATTGTGACTTGTGAGTACTGCCCAATTCGTGAATTGTCCTGTGCTCAGATAAACTGTTAAATATTGTATATGAAGTTTTTCTTTTAACAACATGTAGGGAATGGAAATAAATAGAAAATTAGACTTTAACAGAAAAACTGAGAAAACTTGAAAATTATTACAGTGAATATGGTAAAGAAAGTAAAATTAAGTAGCACTAACTCACTATTATTTATTTATTTATTTATTTTGGCCAGGGCTGGGTTTGAACCCACCACTTTTGGTATATGGGGCCTGTGCCCTACTCAGTTGAGTCACAGGCACCACCCTCTCACTATTATTTTTGATTCAGTTCAGCACAGGAGACATTTACCAATAAATAAGTGTAAAGGAAAGGTTAATTTATTTAAGAAAACCATCTTTAAGCAGCCTCAAGCACTTTAGAAACCTCATTTACTCATAACAACAGGTATTCTGGTTACAGATATTTGATAGTAATATTGAAGTTCCTGTATTTTAGGTGCTTTACTGACCTGTTTTTGTTTACTTGGAGCTTCCCTTTTGCACAGAATCACACTGGAGAAGTAAGTGGCCATCCCTCTGGCTATGGCCAGTTGTATCAACACATGGGTTCAGTTGAATCAATCAAGTTCTCCTTTTGGGGATTTGAAATAAAGATACAGATAAAATATTTAGATATTATTGGTGTTGCTGTCAGGGTCTCATGGAAAAGTGATGTTGCAGAGAATAAGCACACTTATTGAAATTGTGTTTTAAATAAAAGTGACCATCTGCTTGCTCAGGCAAAATGGTGAGCTTCTTTGTGGTTGGTTTATATACGGAATTTTGTACATACACCTAATACAGCAATGACCTCATTGATCCATTGAAACATCATGTGACTACCTTGTGATTAGCTTCTAATAATCCACTCAACATATACCTTTGACATAACTCTTTTAGCATAACCCAATTTAACATAACTTAATGGAGAACAAGTTGTTAGCCATCACTTCTTTGTTCTTATCTGATGATGCCTAAGTCTATGGAGGAACAAGGTAGATTGAATACCTACCCTTGCTGGCCTTGCCATTTGGAGGCTGTTACTTCAATCTTGAACTTCTCGGGCATACAGGAATTTGTGTGCAAACCTCTGCTCCCATTCAGGCCTTAAGTCAGGGGGTTTTGCTGGAAACTTTTATAAGGAATTTTCAGGCTGGATTTCTCAAAAGCCTTTCATGAGCCCAAGTTTCATCTGTGCCATTAGATACCTGTATGCATTGGATAAATTCCTCTTCTCTTGACGTCCCCGAGCACATTTCCATTCCCAGACCCATCAGCAAGTGACCTTCGTTACTTACCACAGATCAGGAAAGGTTACTGATGGGTATCTGGCCAGTTTTGCAAAGCGCTTTTTTATTGGCCTTATGAAGTCAACTTCAATTCCTTAATGCAGTAAATGCTATTCCAGTCAAAGCCTTGGTCATGGTAGGCTCACAACCAACCTGGCCACATGGGATTCTGCCTCAGTTTCTTACAAGTATATCTGCACAAAGTCTTTTCACTGCTCTCTCTCTCAAATGGCTTTTTTGGCCAGAGGCATATAGGCTTTTCGCCTATATATTGGATTTGGTCCAATGACAAAATCAAGAAAACAAGAAAGCAGAGGACCTGGAGTTGGAGAAAAAAGCAAATGCACACAAAATCTCAGAGATGAGAGATTAGTCAGAGTCTGGAGAGACCCAAGAGTTCCTGAATTCATAGTTTCAGTTCCTATGTGACCTGTTTGAGGAAACAAAAAATTTGACCTCATAATTTAAAAAAATATAACATTTGGCCATTTATAAGAATTGTATTGCCCAAAGTAAGCAGAACATTATTCTCTGAGGTACAAAGATCCATGGGATATTCAGGTAGAGGAAAAGAGAACATATGTTACTTAGCTCAGATGGGAAGGGCAGGCCTTAAGTCATATGTTAGCATGTCTAAAGGGCTATTTAGAAAAGAGGTAATTATCGTCATTAAAATATTATAGATCTATCACTGTGTGGAGAATTTTAGTTTCTCAAATTACTTACATCGAGTGCCATTTTATGATGGATGGATGGATAATTTACCTAGCTATACCTGGTTACTAGTCTTTAGATGCACAATACGATCATCTCTTGTAATCTTTCCCTACTTTCATTATACTCTTAGTTGGATTCTCCCAGAAGTAAGCCTGAAATAAGGATTTGAGTGCAAGTAGTTTTGGAAATGTTCTAAAGAAGCATTGACAGATGAGTGGAAAGTGGAATCAGGAAGGAAAGAAAGCCACTGCAGTGTGTGGATGAGATGGGTACCGGGGTTCAATCCTTCTGGGGGCCTCTAGACATGCCTCAGAATTGCCCCACCAGAGCAGCAGGGAACTGAGGTGTTTATCCACCAGCTCCTATGATTCATTGTTTAAGGCTTATCTACAGGGACAGTTTAACTTTCCAACACTTCTGTCCAGTGGGGGGCCTGACTTGCTCTGATGACCAGAGATAGCCCTTGGGTAGACTTTTATGAATAAGCCATCAACATATAAGATCAGTAAATGCTGAGGAAATATGGATGGGACACTGAAGGCAACTGCTATGTCCCTCCTTGTCCCTTGACTTACATTAGAGCGAGTCCCTCTTTGCAACCAAGCAGTCTCTTAGTAGAACAGTTCCACTAGAAAAGCTTTGGCAGCAGAGTTTAATTCATGATATTTCTTTAAAGGAATAAATCTTCCCTTCAAAAAAAACATTTTTCATTCATTCTAACTGGGATTTCCCCTCCAAAGCCCCCACTGTTTGAATTAGTATCATTTTATTGCATTACTGAAAGTTGATTCTACATTGTAAAAATCTCAATAAAAAGTTACAGGAAGGGAACTGAAATTGGACTTAAATCTAATGGGCCTGACAGTTTCCTTCAGTAGAAAAGTCCCCTTTCATTAATTATTTATAGGCTAGCGACAGGATGGTATCATGAATTAGAACAGCTATGCAGGCCATCCATCTCCCAAACTAAGAATTAATGACAAAGTAAGACCAGACAGAGATGACTAGACACATGATATGCATAGTCTCTTAATATTTACTATTAAAAAATGGGGAGAGGAATCAAAGTCAATGAGGAAAAGTTTATTTTCCCATTTTGAAAAATTGAACTGACTACAAAGGCCAAGGCTCAATCATCGATAAATTACAATCTTCCTCAGCATTCAGAATGCAACCTGTCACTTTACACTGCTATGTATTATTAAAGGAGCATGTTAATCTGACTCCTGAATCGGGGGATAGACTTTATAAGTTACAGAATAGGGATATAATTCAAGACCATGCAGGAGAAAGGCTAGGAATTATCAGTGAGTAGGAGCAAGGGTGGACAGTCCATATCTTCTGACCTTGGGTTATTCTTTTTTCTATAGTTAGTAACAGGGTTGGAATCAATCTACCTTCAAGTGACCCTGGCAAAACACCTTTTACATTCTATTGTCAAGAGTCTTTTCACAAAATAATTGTCCAATCTGTCCTTCAGTGTTAGATTTTAGAGTGCTACATTCTCTAGGCTTTCAGTACAGTGGACCTTGTTCACGTGGCTCATCACTCTGTCCTACAGGCTGGCCCAGTGTTTGGAAGTAAGGGCACAATGGTATGTTTGTTGACCAAATCAATGAATGACTGGTGCTAACCCTCCAATCTAGGGGGACTGTAGTTGCAGCAAAGTTAAACAATGCTAAAAAATGAGGCTTCCATAGAATCTTTTGAGAACTAATTATGTTATACTGTTTTGATTCTTTTGTTTAAAATCTTTGAGTGTCTGAGGATTGAAAAGGACCTTAGTATGCAATAGAGTTTTGTGGATAAAGTGCTAGGCATGAACTCAGGGGCTTAGGGTCCTCGAATAAATTCCGCCTCTAATTATTTTAGAGGTAATTATTTTAGGGTAATTTTAGATGCTTCGCTTCTCTATTCCTAATTCAGCTTTGTTAGCATTGATCCTTCCAGTTTTATTATGCCAAGCTGTGTGTCATCCAGTACACCCCCCCCCTCACCATTCTAGGTCAGAAGAGTCAGAATCATGAATTATAGCAATGATCAGGATGCTCACGGTGAGCAGGATGATCAAGATGAGTCACAGTGCTGAAAAGTCTACCACTGACCTAACTACTACACCACCGAACCAAAAGATGTTCCCTCTGGTTCTTGCCTTCTTCCGTGAAATGACTTGCAGTGAGGTCTCCTGACACATGGGGACTGAAGACTCACCTTGTTGGCCATTTCTTTTTTGAGAGAGATCTTATAGAGGAAAAGGCTTCTGGTGGTTTAGACCTCACCTTGCTCTCTTCAGTCTCCAGGCTTCTGATCACTGCTCCCAAACTGGGGAAAGGGATGCTCTAGCTAAGTCAACCCACCAGTAATCACTTAAAAGCTTGAATGCTAGAAGTGGATGCAAAACACTAATTTTCAAACTTTGAGCAGATTATCTCTTTTTCTGGAAGCTGGTTTTGGGTTTGCCTTTGGGAGCCTGTGGGGACTTTGGCAGGGGAGAAGGAAGAAAAGGGTGGGATTGGAGCATGTTTCAGAACTTTCAGTTTTGACAAGCAAAAACCATTGTCATGGCACATTTTGAGACTGGAAAAGGATAACTTTTGTTGCATCACAGTAGAAAATTTTCTTTTGGCAGAGATATAGCTCAAATAGGCTTCCTTTACTTTTTTTTTTAAGAAATGGACTTTAGAGCAGTTTTAGTTTCACA
Source organism: Galago senegalensis (assembly GCA_963575145.1). Taxonomy (NCBI): domain Eukaryota; kingdom Metazoa; phylum Chordata; class Mammalia; order Primates; family Galagidae; genus Galago; species Galago senegalensis. The sequence goes on along the minus strand of CAUYTI010079433.1, from coordinate 42,597 downwards.
GCAAAATTGAAGGAGGGTACAGAGATTTCCTACCTACCCTCTTCTCCCACGCATACATTGCCACCCTTGTTATCAGGATCACCCACCAGAGTGGCACATTCGTTACAATTGATGAGCCTACACTGATACGTCATTATCGCCCAAAGTCCATAGTTTAATTTATTCTTGGTGTTGTGTATGAAGTCTGACAATCAATTTTTCAAACTTGCTGCCATGTTCTTACACTGGCAGCACTGTACAAACACCTCAGCAAGGTTTCATAACTTCAGTATATCAGTGTCGCACAGCTGCGTTTGTGTTGACATGGGATGGGGTCTTGCTGAATGGTGTTTGTTATTGTCGTGGGTTTTCATGTTTCATCATGAGATTGAATTAGAGCAATGAACAAACATCGAATTTCGTGTTAACCTTTGCAAGAGTACAAGTGAAATCAGGCACATGTCAGTCCAAGTTTATAGGAATAATTTCATGAAGAAAATGTCAGTATACAAATAGATTAAATGTTTTTCTGCGGGGAGAGAAAGCAACACTGATGAAGAGAGGTCAGGTTGGCCAGTAACAAAAACTGAAGAAAAATTGCAAAAAATGTATTGAATTGTGTGTCACAATCATTGGCTGACTGTGAGAAGCGTAGCAGACCAAGTAAATGTCAATATATAAACAGGGAAATCTTAACTGAAAATCCTGGCCAACAACTCATGGCTCTTGCATCACAATAATGTACGATTCACATGGCACTATCTTTAAGGGAGTTTTTAGCCAGTAGACAAATAACTGTATTGGAACAACCTCCCCATTCACCTGATCTGGCCTGCAGTGACTTTTTTTCTTTACCTAAAGATAAAAGAAATATTGAAAAGGAGGCATTTTGATGACATTTAGGACATCAAGGGTAAAAAGACAACAGCTCCAATGGCCATTTCAGAAAAAGCATTTGAAGGGTGGACTGGGCACTGACATTGGTGCATAGCTTCTCAAGAGGACTACTTTGAAGGTGATTGCAGTGATATTTAGTGATGAGGTATGTAGCACTTTTTCTAAGATGAGTTTGGAAACTTAATTGTCAGACCTTTGTATAACGTATACATTATACATGTACGTGACACGTATCCACCATTACAGTACTATACAGAATAATTTCTCTGCCCTAGAAGTCCTGTATGCATTGCCTATTAATCCCTCCTCCCCATAGAGCCCCAGGCAACCACTGATCTTCTTATTTTCTTAACATCACAGAGGTAGAATTGCCCAGTATGCATAATTTTCAGACTGGCTTCTTTCACTTAGTAATATGCATTAAGTTTTCTTCATGTCTTTTTATAGCTTGATAGTTCATTTCTTTGTATCACTGAATAACATTCTATGATCTGGATATACCATAGTTTGTTTAACCACTCACCTACTGAAGGGCATCTTGGTTGCTTCCAAGTTTTGGCAGTTTTAAAGGATGCTTTATAAACATCCGTATGCAGTGTTTTGTTTGTACATAAGTTTTTAACTCCTTTAGGTAAAATACCAAGGAGTGCAAGGAAGATCATATGATAAGAGTAATTTTAATTCTATAAGAAGCTGAAAACTATCTTCCAAAGTACCTGTATCATTTCATATTTTCACCAACAGTGAACATGGGTTTGATTAACATTTTGATTAATGATAGCATGATATATCTTTCTCTATGCATTTACTTTTAATTTATATGTGCTTTTATATTTAAAATAAATTTCTTGTAAACAACATACAGTTGGGTCTTGTTTTTTTGATCCATTACAACAGCAGTTCTCAACCTGTGGGTTGTGACCACTTTGGGGGTTGAATGACCCTTTCACAGGTGTTGCCTAAATACATCCTGCATATTTACAGTACGATTCATAACAGTAGCAAAATTATAGTTATGAAGTAGCAATGAAAATAATTTTATGGTTGGGGGTCACCACAACATGAGGAACTGTATTAAAGGGTCGTTGCATTAGGAAGGTTGAGAACTATTGCTGATTACAATGTTCTAGCTATTTTTTTTTTTTTTGAGACAGAGCCTCAAGCTGTCCCCCTGAGTAGAGTGCCGTGGCATTACAGCTCACAGCAACCTCCAACTCCTGGGCTCAAGCGAGTCTCTTGCCTCCGCCTCCCAAGTAGCTGGGACCGCAGGCGCCCACCACAATGCCCGGCTATTTTTTTGGTTGCAGCCGTCATTGTTGTTTGGTGGGTCCGGGCTGGGGATTCGAACCTGCCACCTTAGGTGTACATGGCTGGCGCCTTAGCCTGTTGAGCTAATGTTCTAGCTTTTAATTGGTGTATTAGACCAATGCCATTTGACCAGGCCCCGAGCCAATGTTCTAGCTTTTAATTGGTGTATTAGACCAATGCCATTTGAAGCTTTTACTGATATAGTTGTATTATTCTCTGCTATATTTATAACTGTTTTCTATTCATTGCCTTTCTTCCTTATTTCTGTTTTTGGCTTCTACTCTTCTGCCTTTTGTGGTCTTGAGTATTTAAAATAATGCTATTTTCTCCCCTTTTATTATTATTATTATTATTATTTTTAGAGACAGAGTCTCACTGTGTCACCCTAGGTAGAGTGCTGTGGCATCACTGCTCACAGCAACCTCAAACTCTTAGGCTTAAGCGATTCTCTTGCCTCAGCCTCCCAAGTAGCTGGGACTACAGGCACCCGTCATAACGCCCGGCTGTTTTTTTGTTGTAGTTGTCGTTGTTTGGCAGGGCCTGGTTGGGTTCAAACTTGCCAGCCTCAGTGTATGTGGCCGATGCCCTAGCTGCTGAGCTACAAGCGTGGAGTCTTTCTCTCCTTTTAAAGAAAATATTAGTTATACTCATTCTTATCCTCTTTGTGTGATTGCCCTAAAGTTTTGACATATACATTTATAACTAATCCAAGTGCCTATTGAAATAACACTATTCCACTTCATGATAGCATAAAGTACCTTATAATTTTCCCTATAATTAAAAAAAATCCTAACTTCTCCCTTCTGTCTCTTATGTCATTGTTGTCATTTGCTTTCCTTATGCAGGAACATACACACATATGTGCAGGTAGATACATATATATCAACACATAGATAAAATAACATACATTGTTGCTGTAATTATTTTGTGAAAGTGTTATATCATTTATGTCATATCCATTTTGAGTTAGAAACATAAAGCTTTTAATTTTCCTTTCAGTTATTCCTTCTCCAGTGCTTTTCTTTATTTAGATTGAGTTTCTACTCTACATTATTTTCCTTCTCTCTTAAGAAGTTCTCTTGAATGTTTCCTGCAAGGCAGGTCTACTGGCAACAGACTCCTTCAATTATTGTTGGAGACTTTATTTCATAATTTTTGGTTTAAATTTATAGGGTATAACTGTCATTTTATTACATGGATACGCTGTGAAGTGGTGAAGTCAGGGCTTTGAACTTATCCTCACCCAAATAGTGTACATTGTCTCCACTACTTTTGAAGGATAAGTTCCCAGGATACAGAATGCATTCACAGGATGCAGAATTCTAGACTAGAATTTAAAAAAGAATCCCAACATTTTTTATATTTCACTCCACTCTCTTCTTGTGTGCATGGTTTCTAGAAGAAAGTTGGGTATAATTCTTACCTTTGCTCCCCTAGAGAAGCTCTTCCTCTTCTTGTTTCTTCCAAGAGTTTTTTTAAAATTTGATTTTCTGCAATTTGAATATATATGTCTAGAAGTAATTCCCCCCCCCCAACCTTACCAGCTTCATGTTTTTTGAAGTCTAGATCTTTGGTTTGGTGTTTGACACTAATTAGGGGGAATTTTCAGTCATTGTCACTTCATATACCATGGTTCTCATGTCCACGAGTTCTACATCTGCAGATTCAACCAACTGCAGGTTGAAAACATTTGGGGAAAAAAAGTAGAAAATAATAATCAAATAAAAATATATATATACGATATAGCATAATATCTATTGACATAGCATGTGCACTGTAATGTTAGTATAAGTAATGTAGAGATGACTTAAAGCAAACAGGAGGATGTGAGTAGGTTACATGCAAACTGTGTGTCAGGGACTTGGGCATCCGTGAGTTTGGGTATCTGGAATCATCCTCCTATAGACACTGAGGATGACCATGTTGCTTCTGCTGCTTTCTCTCTTTTCTTCCTTCTGATATTTCAGTTACACGTAAGTTACACTTTTTATAGTTGTCTCATCATCTTGAGCATTCTGTTTTGCTTTGCCCAGGATTTCTGGGGTCTGCTTTTCAGAGTTTTTTTGTTTGCTTGTTTGTTTTTGAGGCAGACTCTCACTTTGTTGACCTCTGTAGAGTGCTATGGTGTCATAGCTCACAGCAACCTCAGATTCTTAGGCTCAAGCCATCTTGTTGCCTCAGCCTCCTGAGTAGCTGGGACCATAGGTGCCTGCCACAATACCCAGGCATTTTTTAGAGACAGGGTCTCACTCTTGCTCAGGCTGGTCTGGAACTCCTGAACTCAAACAAACCACCTGCCTCCACCTCCCAGACTGGTAGAATGACAGAGGTGAGTCACTGAGGCCTGCTCTGTTTTTCAGTTTCGAAAGTTTCCATTAAGATATCCTCAAATTCAGTTATTCTTCCTTCACCCACATCCAGCCTATCAACTTTCAGGCTACACTAATTTTTCTGTTAGTGTGTTAATACTTAGCATTGCTTTTTGACTCAGAGTTTCCATCTTTCTACTTCTGTTGCCCTTCTGTTCTTGCATGCTCTCTATTTTATCCATTAGCGCCCTTTGCATATTAATTACAACTGTTTTAAGTTCCCGATATGATGACTGCAATATCTCTGCTATATCTGACTCTAGTTATAATGCTTACTGTCTCTTCAAACTGTATCTTTTGCCTTTTAGTATGACTTATAATTTTTTCCTAATAGCAGGACATAATGTACTAGACATTGGTAAACAGGCCGTTAGTAGTGTGGTAGCAAGGTGTAGGGAGGGGAAGTGTGCTATGGCATGGCACAGTCAGTCTTATGATCAGGTCTTGATCTTTCAGAGGGCCTGTGCGTCTGGACTGTGAGCGTCACCAGTGCCTCCCAGCCCACCGCTGCCCCCTCAGGTGGGATGGATGGCCACTGTGGACTGGGAAAGGGCATTTATTTTTTCCTAAGTTAGATTCTAAAAATCCCCAACAATTTAGGCTCTGGAAAAATAGTTTCTCTTTGGGGCAGGCATTGTTAGGAAGATTCGCATTCTCTGACTTGTTTTAAAATAATTATTGTTCCTCTCTTCCTACTAGAAGCAACAGGGATTTTTCTCTGATATTCACTGTAAGTACTCAGTTAAGTTCCTGGAGGTAAAAGCAAAAAAAAAAGTCTGGGGTTCCCCCTATGACTGAGTCCCATTGGAGTTTTTAGCTCTCAGACTTACTTACATGGAGCCACTGGCAATTTGTCAATTGCAGTTCGGGCTTTCCTAGCCCAGCACTGGTATCCCCAGAGGCTTTTGCTCCTGAGTTTCTGCTCCTCTGAGCTGCAATTCTCCATATTCGCCTGTTAGTGTCTTCTGGGAGCAGCAGCTTGCCCTGTGATCTCCTATCTCTGATGCATCTAAGGAGGGTTGTTGATTTCTTTTTTTTTAAGTTAGTTTAGTTTTTACTTGATAGGATGGGGTGGCAACTTTCAAGCTTCTTACATGTTGGACAGACACTAGAAGTTTTTCTTCCCTTATTTTTTATTCTCTATCTGCAGAGCCCAGAGATTTGGTTTCTGGGGAGAAGAGGTGCAGTTTAAGGCACTGATGTTCAAAGCAGAGAAGCCGGTCTCTGCAACGTGGGAATCTGCCTGGCTCTAAGCAGAGAGGTACTTAGTAGAGAATTTTATGATGAGGACCCTGGACCTATAACATTCCACGTCTACCTTGAAGTCTTTTCCCCTTATGATTTCTTATGATTACCAAGACTTCATTACACTTTTCTAAAGATTATAGCCCATTATTTTGTGTGCTTTGGGGGATTAAGGAATGGACCGGTATCCATGTTTGGAAAGGATGCTGCGTGTGTCCTTGAGCACTGGTGAAGTTCAGGTAGGGGGTGCAATTTCCACACACCATAATGTGAATGGAAACCTCTGAAGCTGCAGATGTGAACTTGTAGCATCCATCCTGAACAAAGCCACAGGTAACAAGCAACTACGATAGGACTGTAGCATGGGAATACATCTGGGAAAAATTCTCAAAATACCTTGGGTAAAAAATTAGGAAAAGAAAACTGGATTTCTGGAGGCCAAGTGGGATGAGGTTTTGGACTCATGCCATTGGGCATTAAAGGGAAAAAATGTGGCCACCAAAGGCTAGAGAAGTTGGGGTAGCTAGGAACATATGGTGCATATCTGTTGCACTTCAGCTCTAGGCCGTTCCTGCCGCGATCATCAGAAATCCTCCTTGATAGCTGTCATCCTCACCCATCTCATTTTGCTCCATCACCAAGTCCTAACAGTTTTTTCATCTAAGATCTCTTCTGTCTCTTCCCTTGAATTTGTTCCACCATCTTGTCTACCACCATCACGTTGGCTTACTGAGCATTAGCCTTTTAACAGTTCTCCTCCAGTTCACACCCGGCCCCTCTGGTCCCTTCTCCCAGTGGTTCTCAACCTTCCTAATGCTGCGAGCCTTTAATACAGTTCCTGTGGGTCGTGACCCACAGGTTGAGAACCACTGCCAGGAACGAGAAAGGTCATTCTGAAAAACAAGCCCGCTTATGGCATCTCCTACAGGGAGCGCTTCAGTGGTTCACGGTGGTTCTTGGGCCCAACACCAAAATTCTTAAGGCAGCTGACAGGGCCCTGAATGATCTGCCCCGGCCCACTCCTCACCCACCATGTGTCTCGGTTTCTCCATCCCTGTCTGACCCACACTGCTTCCATTCCTTGTTTGTTCCATGTCCCCTCCTGCCACACAGTATTTGCACGTGGTGCTCCTGCTTCACACAGAACCTCCTTGTGATCGCCGCACAGAAGCTCATCCTCAGGAAGCTTCCCTAACTGCCCCAACAAGGTGCGCTCCCCTGCCCGCCCAGGGCGCATCCTCACACAAGTATGCAAGTACCGCCTTGCTTCTTAGCAGCATGTCACATAACTGCAATTGTCAAATTTCTATTAATATCAGAACGTTACCTAGATACAATTTGGGTACATGTTTTATGGTAATGTAACTCATATGAAAATGTCATATTTGAAAATTCAGCCCTATGAATGTTTACACACGATCAACATACCCATGTAACCAGTGCTCAGATCAGGAAACAGACTGTCCAGCTTTTCCTGTGACTATGCCTCCTCCAGAAGGTAGTGGCCGCTATTTTGATTTCTGACATGTAAGTGCATTTTTGTTTTTAAAAACTCCTACAACTCACGTAAAGCATGAATCCCTCAGGCTCCTTGTCACAGGGAGTTTGGTGTGTGTCTCCTTATCTGGTTTTTGATACATGTACATACACACAAATGCTACATGTGTGGAAATGCTTGGCTTTGCTTTCTCATCCCATTGTCATTTTGCATTTATTTGTGTGACGATTCATTCTCTGCCTCTGCCACTATGCTATAACCTCCATGAGGACCAAGCCAATGGCGATTTTGCTCCTCATTTTCTCCCCAGCACCCAGCGCAGGCTTGGCACATCTTGTGCACGCACTCCATAAATGTGGTAAATACACAAATGAGTATGCTGGGCTGAGGGAGTGATGGAGGCAGGCAAGCTCACTGCCCCCGTGCTCTTTAGTTTACAGAGTGTGATTGATCAGAAAGTTGTCATCAAGCCTCTCTTTAGGACTGTCCTAAAGCCACACTCCTTGTCCTTCCTCCCAGAGACGTCCCACCCTTCAGAGAGCTCTGCCTTACCGACACATGGGTCCTGCCTTAAAAAGGGGCCTCTGCTCAACTTCTTGATGCTTCCCTCCCACTTTCATTGGGCTCAGCCCCTCTTCAAGACGTCCCCAGGTATAAAAATATGGGGGAAGATCATTCTTCTGCCTTCATCCTACAAAACTCGATGTATCTCCTAGAATTAGCCAATAAGACAAGCATGGTGGAAAGGGCTTTGTGCTTGGGGGGTCAGGAGACATGGGTTCAAATCCTAATGCTTTCGCATTCTGGCCAGCCTGAGCCAATCACTCTACCTGTCTGGCTCTAAGTTTCTGTATCTATTAAAGGAAGGGGCTAGACTGACGAAAGCTCTAAAATTCCTTTTAGCTCTAATATTCTGCACTTTTTATGATGGAAGATACCAATGTGTAAGTGCAGACAGCTCATTTTTCCACGATGGCTTAAGTCCCAGCGATGATTTATTTCCCCCAGGGGAAGCTTAACACTTCTGAGGCTCTGTTTGGTTTCTTTATTACATAGGTCAGTCTCGCCCCATACCTCTATGTCAATAAGACATACTGCAAATAGCAATGGTGGAAGGTAGACAAACAGTTCTTTAGGAAGGCTGACATGGATGATCAATACTATGCTTGTGAAAATGCCAGTAAGTTTGGGTGTTTCCTTTTAAAAACCTCTTCTTTTAGAAAGTTGCCTTTTGAAACTCTATGACCTGATTTTCAGGGAAGGACTGCTTACAGAGTCTGAGGTTTCTTGCCAAGGTAGCGAGTTTTTAACTCCCACTCAATGATTAAAGACTAAAGCAAAAGAAAAACAACCAGAACCTCACATCCTTATTGACTGGATTATGCTGGGTTGAGATACAGAAAGGGAACATCTGTCTGAGGAACAGGCCAGCCAGTCAGCAAGCATTTGGGATCAGCAGGCCAAGGGGACCCCAGATTTCATACTCAGGCCATTTGGTACATGGCAATGCAGGGTCCCCCTATTCTGAGCCATTCCAGTGTGACTGGGGCTGTGGCAGTTTTAGTGACGCAGGATGACTCCCTCCTCCTTGTAATGGCTCAGTCTCAAAATCCTGACTCCCTCAGGCAGCAAGGAAGCTCCAGACTGTGGGGCCTGAGAACATGGGTTGTTATAAGCGTCTCTCGGCCGTTTTGAAGCTCTTTTCTAAATCACTTTCTAATTTCACTCCAGCAGAAGTACTCCAGTGAAATATTATTGACCCCATTTTACAAAGGAGGAAACTTAAGCCACTTGTCTAATGTCGCAGGACTAGGGCAGAGTGGAATTAGGTTTCAATTCGTGTCTTAGGACTCTAAGGCTCCTAATGTCAGTTATATTAAAAAGAGCTTCCAGGGACAACAGCCTTCCCTTTCCCAATAAGGGAAATAAGACCTTTCTCTTATTATGGGAAAAGTCTACAGTATATTGTAAAATCTGTCACTCAGCCTGGGCAGAGTAATTGCCAACCTCACTCTGTTGCCTGGTTCCCCTTATCCATCACCGGGCAGGAATGGAACCAGTTTGGTTCCCCTGGAAGGGGCCGAATCTTCAGGTTCCTCTGGGCTGTCCGCAAGACAGGGAACACATCACAAAAACAATTCCTCTGACCCTTCTTCAAGACAAGGAAAGTGATGAAGTTGGAAAACCCTGGATTTGAGGAAGCTGAGCATGAGGCAGAAGCACACCTGGAGGTGGACTGGGGGAAAGAGCTCAGGGAAGAAGAAAGAGTGAGAGGCAGATTTCAGGGATGGTAGGGGGCGTTTTTTTGTTCCAAAGCCTAGTACTGAGCCAAGTTCCTAAGAAGCATAGGATAAACCAATAAATCAGTATGTGGCCACATGCATAAATTTCCTGGGAAGAAGGACTTTGGAAGACCCACCAGGTCTCCCTCATCCCCTCTGACTCTAGCACCTACTAATATGCCTGGGCCTGCAGACACCTTAAACTGCTATTCCCTCTATTGCCAAACTTTCAGAAAAGAGGAGTTTGCAATCATTACCTCGACTTTCTCTTTAACCTCATTAACACTGACTCACTCTATTAGAACAGGCCTCAGTGTTATTATTCTCTTATCCCCAGCACCTATCTGATGACAGTGAGAGTCCTGACTTTGAGGAAAGTTTCTACATCCTCTAAATGTTCTCCTCCTACTCCACACGGGAACGAGACACCTTACTCTGCCATCTCCCCTGTATGAATGTCTCTGGATTGGCCCAGAAAACATCTTCTGCTCCATATGAAGACAGCTTTTTCCATGCCCCATCCTTCCCCTACATTTATTTGTATCCAGGGTAGGCAACTGATTCAAGGTCAAGTTATATGCAAACTGGACTACAGCCTATGAGGTGGCCTGGGCTAAAAAGTTCTGCCCATACAGGAACTAGGGAAATAATTACTCTTTCATGAGCTTGAATTGAAAAACAACAAAAGAATCAGGTGGAAGTGAAAGTTGAAGCTGAAAGGACATGAGAAAGGGGAGGCATAGTGAGCAAGTGGAAGTTTTGAAAAAGCCAGTGTGTTTCTGGGAATGAGAAACATCAATGAATGGAAGTGCTAATGGAAGTAGAGTAAGACACGTAATGAAAGCAGGAGAAGAATTGAGAAGCATTGGTAAGAGTAGGAGAGAAGATCTGAGTTATATTTTTATTAGAGTGCTAATTTGAAGGTCAATAAACTCCCAGCTACTAAGAACTTAGTGTAAGTAAGCTTGGATCTAGGATACAAAGTCAACAGTTGCAGCTTTTAGGAGATTTGACTACTAAGAAGAATGGTCTATTTTATAGATTGTCAGTAAAATTCCAGTTCCCTTTTGGACCAATCCTTACAACTTGAAATTTCTGGGGAGACTTTTACTTGCAAGCTTACAAGCTGGACCCAACTGGGTTACATAGAAGTAGCTGATGATTCAGTCTTCCCATAGTTCTCTGAAGAAAATATAACAGCCCAGATAACTCAAAATGCTCTAATCAGTCCTTCTAACATCTTTCTACAGGACCTGGGACAAGGAAAACTTCCCATTTTACTGAAACGTGAGAAAGTCCAAAGACCCAGGTATCAAGATCTCTCAGCAGGGTGGTGCCTGTGGCTCAAAGGTTAGGGCCCCAGCCAGAGATGCTGGAGGTGGTGGGTTTAAACCCAGCCCTGGACAAAAACTTCAAAAAAAAAAAAAAAAAGATCTCTCAGCACAGTGTTCTCATAACTAAACTCTGCAAAGTTTATTGATCTCAATCAATAACAGTTGTCATTTCCCCTGACAGCTTTCCTTATCTATCACATATCTGGGAAAATTCACAGTTTCGAGGAGGAGCTCAAGGGGATTGAATCAAACTAAAAAGTTTATGCATAGCAAATGAAACAATCCATCAGCAAAGAGCCGTCTATGGGATGGGAGAAAATATTTGCAAACTATATATCTGCTAAGCTATTAATATCCAACATATATAAGGGACTCAATATCAAAGAAACAAATAACTTGATTAAGAAGTAGATAAAGGACCTAGAAAGACATTTCTCAAAAGAAGACATACACATGCTCAACAGGCATCTGAAAAAAGCTCAGCATCCAAGTTGGGTGGATTGCTTGAGTTCAAGACTTTAAGATCAGCCTGAGTAAGACCCCATCTCTACTAAAAATAAAAAATTAGCCAGATGCCATGGTGGGCACCTGTCATTCCAGCTGCTCAGGAGGCTGAAGCAAGAGGATTGCTTGAGCCCAGGAGTTTGAGGTTGCTATGAGCTATGATGATTCCACAGCACTGCAAATCAAAACCATGATGGCCATTATAAAAAAGATGAGATAACAAGAACTGGTGAGGATGTGGAGAAAAAGGAACCCCTGTACAACGTTGTTGGGAAGGTCAATTTGGATAGCCATTGTGGAAAATAGTATGAGGTTCCTTGAAAAATTAAAAATAGAACTACTGCATGATTCAGCAATTCCACTTCTGGGTATGCATCCAAGGGAAATGAAATCAATATGTCAGTGAGATACCTGCTTTCCCATGTCCCTTATAGCACCGTTCACAATCGCCAAGATTGTGAATCAATGCAAGTATCCATTAATGGGCGCGTGAAGAAAATGTGGTATACCTATGTAATGGGATACTGTTCAGCCTTAGAAAACAATGAAATTCTGTCATTGTTGATAAAATAGATGAACCTGGAAGATATTTTGCTAAATGAAATAAGGCTTGAAAGGAAAAATATTATATGATCTTACTTTTATGTGGAATGTGTATAATGCAAAAAAGTCAGACTTAGAGCTGCAGAGAGTAGAATGGTGATACCAGGGCCCTGAGGGGGAAATGAGAATGACAGGAAGATGCTGGTCAAAGAATACAAAATTTCAGTTAGATAGGAGGAAAAGTTCAGGAGATCTACTATGCAACATGAGGGCTATAGTTAGTAATAATGCATACTTAAAAATTGCTAAGATAGTAGATCTGAAATGTTCTTACAAATATATAAATTATAAGTGTGTGAGATAATAGATGTTAATTATCTTGATTTAGCCACTCTACAATGTAAACAAAGCATCATGGTATACACCCTAAATATACACCATTAAATAATACTGCCAATTAAAAAATAAATTGAAAAACTCTGCTTTTGCTACAGCCCATTAAAAACCAAATAAAACAAAAAGGTGAGCTCAAGAGTTAAGTACCACAGTTATTACAGAAATGATAGATGAAAGAACTAGAAGGTCTACTAGGGACTGACCTTGTCTTACAACCAAAGTACTATTTTAAGCCAGTAGGATACGATGAACGTAGTGGTATCTGTATGTATGGAAACAGTTTGTCCAAAGGGGAAAAGCATTTGTTGACTATTCTATTTGCATTTTCTGTGGCTGGTGAACACTAAACCAAATTAAACAGAGTTTAAGAACACTGCTGCCCTGCTAGACAATCTCCGCCTTGCTCAGACCACCAACTTGGAAAAACCACACACACACTTCATATTCTTGTACCCGCTGCAGTTCCTGAGTGAATCATATCCAGGGCAATAGTCAATTATGTCTTAAGTCATGGTTTCTTGCAGGGAATTCTATTTCCTCTTCCAAGGCCTTGTAAGGCAAAGATAGTATGCCCTTTATTAGAGGGAGATTTGAGGTCCCTCTGAAAGGAAAAACCTGCCAAGTAAAATAAAGTCCAAAATCTTATTACAAATGAGAGATGCATTCAGTTAAATTATTCAGTTCTGGGGCTGAAGCATAGGTGCTTTCTTTGGCCTATATAGATTCACCATCAGCCTCTGCTGGGCTTATCTGGAGAGTGTGATGACCTTCACAATTTAGGAAGGGTAACACTCCTCAAGATCAGACCAAACCTGAAGCAGGATCTCTAAGAGCTGGAGTTTCTTCATTTTCTACCCTCTTGAGACATATCTGGAGACACCAAGCCAAGGGGTTGCTTCTGAGAGCGGGAATTACAGTAATTTCTTCTTCTTCTTCTTCTTTTTTTGAAAAGTAAATTTATTTAATATAAGGGTAAAAACAACCAGGTGAAAATATTTGATTTTGTGAGACAGAGTCCCTCTTGTGGTCCTGTCCCACACACAAAAGGTGCACCAAACACCCCCACCCCATGCCATTCAGTGAGAGCAACCCCACCCCTCCTACTCCCCCTCCCTCAGTACTCCTCCCCCCACCTTGAATTGAAATGGGTTTTTCTCCTATGGGGGCATGCATTAGATCGTCTACTGGCTTCATATTGGTATTGAGTACATTGGATAATTGCTTTTCCATTTTTGTGACACTTTACTAAGAAGGATGTGTTTCAACTCCAGTCACCATCTTTTCTTATGGCCAAATAGTATTCCATGGTGTGCGTGTATCACAAATTATTAATCCGTTCCTGAGTTGATGGGCATTTAGGTTGTTTCCACATCTTGGCAATTGTAAATCGAGCTGTGATAAACAATCTAGGGCAAATGTACTTATGATAAAATGATTCTTTGTCTTCTGGTATATACCTAGTAGTGGGATTGTGGGGCCAAATAGGAAATCTAATCTAAGATCTTTGAGGATTCTCCATACTTCTTTCCAAAGAGGCTAAATTAGTTTGCAGTCCCAACAGCACTATAAAAGTGTTTCCCTCTCTCTACATCTGTGCCAGCATTGGCAGCTTTGGGACTTTGTGATGTGGGCTGTTGTCACTGGGGTGATATCTCAGGGTGGTTTTGATTAAGTCCTCGCCTCCAAAATCTGCTCTGAGTAAGCATACAAATAAATATAGCCTGCTGGTCATGTAATTAGAGTCTGAAATTTCCTAATTTCATATCCAAAACAAGTTGCTACCTCCGAAATCCTCTCACGTAGACATTCCAGGGGCCTCACAGCCTTGGTGGTAGTGAAAAACCATGTAAATAAATACATAGTGTTTTGGAACAGATCCCAGAGAAACTTTGGAGATTTTAGCGCCTATTTTATTTTTTTGAGACAGAGTCTCACTATGTTGCCTTGGGTTGAGTGCAGTGGCATCACAGCTCACAGCAACCTCCAACTCTTGGGCTTAAATGATTCTCTTGCCTTAGTCTCCCAAGTAACTGGGACTACAGGCACCCACCACAAACTCGGCTATTTTTTGTTGCAGTTGTCATTGTTGTTTAGCTGGCCTGGGCCGGGTTTGACCTTGCCAGCCTCAGTGTATGTGGCTGGTGCTATAACCACTGTGCTATGGGCGCTGAGCCTTTAGCCCCGATTTTTACTAGTGAGGGTTCTAACGCAGAATGTATTTGACTCCCTAACCTGGAGAGGGCACCAAAAGGAGGCTGATCATCTGTCTTACCTCCTGCCTGTTTTATTCACCTGAACCGACACTTCATAAGTCATACTCTACAGTCTTCTCTTCAGTGAACAACCTCTGTGCTAGAGTGCCAGGGTTTGAAGTTCCTCCCTGCTGCTTACTAATTGAGTAACCCTTATAATGGGCTGGGAGAATAAAATGAGTTAATGTATTTAAGCACACTTACGTGTCTTAAGTACTTACAACAGTGTCTGGCATATAGTAAGTGCTGTGTCTGTGGCCAGGTTGGGGTCAGAGTTTGGATAAATTACTCTGTTTGGATTGGATCATGTCCCCACCACTGAATCTGAAAGCACTGGGTTAGCTCCAATCAGACTATGTGAACAGAAGGAGGAGGAGGGAGGTTGCTCCCAGTAAAATCGGAGTACTGTTATAAAAAAAAAAAAAGGGTTATGATTATTAGGCAGGTAAAACCAGCAATCTACTTACTCCAGAACAGGGGAGAGTCACTTGTCCTCTCTGGGATGCAGTTTTCTCATTACAGAATGAAAGATTTCATGGGATAATCATGGCTTCTCAAATTTTACTGTCTTGTTAAAACAATTTCCTGGACCTCACTCCTACAGATTCTGATTCAGTAGGTCAGGAGGGGGGCCCAAGGATGTGGCTTTCTGTCAAGCACCAGATGCTGCTGTTGCTGTTAAGGACTGCACTTAGAGTTGAGCTGGCTGGTGCTCAGGTCCTGAGCACACAAGAATGCTTTGAACAGTTAAAATCTTCCTCCTGATGCTCCAGCTAGTGATTCTGCTTCTTCCACTATTGTGGAAGAGCAACATAAACCCATAACAGAGATGCAAGAATGACAGCTCGGAATTCTCCATCAGGCCTCATCGCTCGAGATACTGACCAAGTCGGATCCTCCCTTCAGTAGTTACTCATTTTAAGTAGGTCACAATGGCTGGGTTGGGTGGGGCCTGAGCAGGAATGCCTCTGCCTTCTCAGTTGCAGGGATCCCTAGGGAAGACTTCTGTCTTCCTGATCCACGCTAGTCCTCATTCCCATCTCTGTTGAGGTAGCCCTGAGCATCAGGGAAGCAGAAGACTTTCCGGCGAAGGACACAAACTTTGGCAATAGGCAGATCTGAATTCCTGTGTGACCTTAGGCAGGTTACTTAGCCTCTCTGTTCATTAGTTATAAAATTGGGTGTGTATAGAACCTACTGACATTGTGGGACTTTTGTAAGGCTAAATATAAAGGAAGCGGTGTATAAAGGATCTGGCACAGTGCTTGGCACTTGTGAACACAATAAACGCTAGCTATGTTTAACACTTTAACTTCCAGCCCATGGTGTTCACGCACACCCCATAGCTGAACTTTATTTAACAAGGGCATACTCAAGTTTATCCCCAATCAACTTTTTTTTTTTGAAGTTAGGAATGTCCTATTCCTGCCTTCTAACAGATGTGTTTTCTCAGGGTATCTGGGTAAAAGGTGCTCCGGAGTCAAGAGTATTTGGAAAATTCTGGGTAAAAAGAATCTTTCTTTACTGTGGGACTTTTTATGGTTTTTACTATGGTAATTTGCACTGAGAATTTCCACAGGGACATTTGGTATTCAGTGGTTCCCAAACCTATTAAACCATGGAACCCTTTTTATAAGGAACTCCTGTTAACACACATTCATATTTTCCGACTGTCAGCAGTACGCAGGTACACAGGCATGTGGAGAGGTGGCCGGCATGTCAGGGTAAGTAGGCTATTGTGGTTAGCTGGGTGATTGCCATATATGCCAATGGATGACAATTGAGGAGAAGGGTTATAGTTTAGCAACAGTTCAGAAAATCATTTTTTAACTAGAGGAGATAAACATTTAGAAATTGGGGTGCTTATGTTCTGGTCTCTGCTATGCTGCGATTTAAGGTGAGGGGCAAGAGGGGGGAGGGGGACGTGAATGTCCTCTTCTCAAAGGGAAGGGAGGGAGGAAGGGAGTCAGTGGGGACAGGAGATACTCTGTGTGACAGCAGGGAAGGGGCGTAGTGCCTCAGATGGACCTGAGCTTAGGGAGCAACTTTCACCGCTGACACCTGTTATAAAGGCTTGCAACATCATTAGAAAGTATTTTTCCCCTAAAAAACTACCAGTGTGTTCTAGGTCAACAGCCAATCTTAAGAGCAGTGAAGATTAGACCAGATTTATCTATTATGAAAATATGATGCTGATGATTAAATCAGGAGAGGAAGTGGCTGCCCTTTTTAGAATAGCGCCTAATACAACTGAGATATTGGACAAATAAAATGTAGCGGATACTTGGGAGAGTTACTCTAATTTGATGAGTCTCTGAGCTCAGTGAAACTGCTATGTCAGCTCCTTTTCCTGGGGTTGTGTGTGATTTGCTGAACTCTCTCAAGAGCATAAAATAAATTAAATTAAAACAACAGATACCACTAGCACGAGCTGCTTGTTCCGTACTGCATGAGTCAGGCTGTCTCACCCAATTAAGAGTAGCTGAACTTTACGAAGGCCTTGAGTGAAGAGAATGGGCTCCTCGTGTTGAAACGCTCATCATTAAAAGAGAAACACATGGGTCTTGCTGCCAGCAGCAAGGCTGTGACTCCCCTGACTCTCCTGGCTTCTCAGGCTCCAGCTCTAACCAGCTGGCCTGTGTCAACTCCCCATTAGCACAGGGTTTGAAAAGCTCTGCCACAGATGGACTGGAGATCCGGGGGCCTGCCACTTAAACATTTGCTGGAATACATTGCTTGCATCTGTAACAGTGTGGCACACAAGGATGTTGCTTTTTAATTGGAAGGAGTGGAAAGGGGTTTTAAGGCAGCTGGCACACCTCCGGGGAGCCTCTGCCAAGGGGCCTCCTACAGCAAACTCTGTTTACCCCAAGGCTGAGGTAACTCCTGTGGCTCTTTATGAAGTCATTCTATGAGCTGCCTCTTCTGTGTCAGGCTCCCGGATCTATTCTAAAGCCTGTCAATGCTGAGTCCCTCTGCATTCGGGGCTGGTGGTGACTGGCTCAGCGCAGCAGGTTGTCCTACGCAGCTGGGGAGATTTCCACCTCTCTTGTGCCCACTGTGCTCTGACAACAGGTCCAGTTCAGGCACTCTCATTGCATTTGTGTGTCACTAAAGCTGCTGGCATGGGGCTTCCGAGCCAGAAAAGGGCGAGGGCAGGACAGCAAAGATACTGGGATATTGGAGAGAAAAATGTCAGCTCTGCTTCTCTGGATTCTGGCAGGATTTTCTGGGGTCAAATAGGAAGGAAAGTGGGAACTGGCCATTTCAGATGAGAGTTTCAGGTGACAGAGCTGCTTAACAATGATAGGGGCATTAATAAGACTCTCAGTCTGCGGATTCCTCTGTCACACAAACTGTCCCAACCCCCACATTCAGCCCCTCTTCCCACCAGTCAACATGTAACTGGGATCAGAAATCTGGGGGCTCAGGGCTCCTCCCTTTGAGGAACCCATAAGTCCTGCCCTCATGGTATTCTTCTCTGATAGAGGACTCAGCACTGACTACCTGGTGGAAAATGCACAGAGCCCAGCTGTGACAACACTGAGATGTTGAAGCAGCTATGGGATCATATATCATAATGCCAAGGAGGGGTGGGAGATTCTAAAATCAAAAAGACAGTTCTAAACTGCAGCCTCTCTATGAGATACAGCCTCCAGTGTGTCTGAATAGTTCCTGCTCGAGTCCCTCTGATGGCTTGTTCACCTAGTAGGGAAAGCAGCACAGAGGTGGGCAAGCCATCTTTCAGTACAAGAATCACATGTAGTGAAAACCCCCAGTGAGACTTGTTGGCAGGAAGGTTGCCAGTGGGATTTCACTGAGAGCAGAATGAGCATCTTGTCTTTGGGCTCCGTATGTTAAGGGTAGCGATTAGAGCTTGGGGGACTAATAAGTCATTGTTAAATGGCATTGAGTCACCACCATCTTTCATTTGTGTAACATGTTTCTGCTTTTATCAAATAGCTTTATATATTATGTATTGCAACCGAAACCTTGTGGTAGAGCAGACAT
Organism: Galago senegalensis; assembly: GCA_963575145.1. NCBI lineage: Eukaryota > Metazoa > Chordata > Mammalia > Primates > Galagidae > Galago > Galago senegalensis. Next base: position 23,979 of record CAUYTI010079433.1, on the reverse strand, counting down.
TTTTCAATTCTTTAAATGAAACCAAGAATAATGAATCAAGGCACAGTGGGGTTAAGTGACTTGCCCAAGATGCCAGGGCAAGTGAGCACTAAGGATGGCAAGTGACCACTAAGCCAGTTGCTGAGGCCTTGGCAGGGAGGCCAGTTGCTGAGGCCTTCAGTTAGGCAGGTCCTGCATGTGCGTCCCTAACTTACTTATATTGCTTGAAATTTGTGTTTGTTTGCAGTATCTTATAAAATATTGAGATTTTTTTCAGTAGTAAAGCAAAAGCAAAAATATATATTGATAAGGATCTCTATAGGTTATGGATGAACAAAGGCCCATGTCTAAGTTAGAACTTACGCTAATACTAGTGAGTAATAATAAAACAGTCAGATGTCATCATAAGGCACAAAAATCCAACAGGAAAAAAAAAACTCATCAACTGCTTAACTAAGAGAAAATAGAAATAATGACTGAGTCATTGGCAATATTCACCACAGAAGCAGTTGTTTTGCTAGGAAAGTAAACATTTCCACTTCTCCTCAGTACTTATCTAGCAGCGGGGGACCATCGCCCCAGATAGAGCCCTGTTCAATTAACATCATCCCTTAATTATTTCTAACAACTATTGACAACATAACCAAGTGGATCAGTGGCCACGAAGCTTAATTTCGTTCCTCTCCTTTTACACTTGTGGTGACATGTTTGCTTTCACGGAGTAACTTACTAACACCCAAATTTCAAATGATGCGATTATTTCTGTCATTATAAACAATTCTCTAGAAGCTGTTTTTAATTCTCTAGATCATATGTTCTCAACAGGGCCAGTATTGCTCCCAAGGGGGTAAAAATTGGTTGAGGAGTGGGTTAGAGGAGGCATGTGACAAAATATTACCCTTTTTATCTATAAAGCTTATATGTAGGTACAGTACGTAAACACATATGTAGTATATTTGTGGTATTGAAATTTCATGGGGAGATGATTAGGGAAAAAAAAAACTATATATTAAAAGAGCTATAGGAAGCCTTCCTGGGAGGCCTGGGAGGGGAAGCAATAATGGAAACAGGTGTAAATGACATTGCTCTACACCTGTGCTTCTCACATCAATTGCACATTAGAATCTCCTCGGGAATTTTGATAAATGCTGATGCCTGGGCATCCGAGTTTATGTAAAAACTCTCCTGAGTCCACTTCAGGGCAGCCAAGGTTGAGAACAGCTCTAGATCGCTGTCTACCCACATCCAGGCAGACACGACTAAACCGTCATGACACTCTCTCCTGAGCCCAGGTGGGACTTTGGAATTTTTTCCATACATTAGTGCAAATTGGAGTTGACATGTGAAATGAAACCTATTTGCCATCCCTGTTCTAGATGGTCCCCTGGGCTACAGCAGGATCTAAACCCACATTCTAATGTTTTAGTGCCCAGAAGTGTCTCATTAAGTGTCATTATACCTTATGTTTCCTCATTATCCTTTTATTGATCAGGGAAGAGAGCACAGAATAGAAATTGGTGGTGAATGAGGGGAGAAGAGGAAGTCTGACGAATGTCTAAATGTAGGTTTACAGAAGTACATTTGGTTGTACCCGGGCAGGGCTGAGTGATGTTCCATTTTTATTACATGATCATCAGATGTGAACAGATAAATCCACCAGGTCAAAGAATAATCCAAATTGTTTCATTCGTGGCAGGCCTCTTTGAAAGATAGTTATTCAGTTTTATGCTAGCATCTATGGTTAAAATGCATATCATTCAGGAGGGATAAAGTGAACAGGTATTTCTAAGAGCAAGGATTAAGATCAAGTTTTAGTGAAGTTAGGGAGACCTTCAAGCAGAAAACCAGATGAGATCATTTCATGAATAAAAATTTCCAATTAACTCCCAAAATTAAAAATAAAAAATGATGCCTGCTAGGGTAAACATAGGTTAAACAAATGTATTCTGTAAGGAAAATTGAAAATATTTTTCCCAAATTTGATGATTGAAAAAAAATCCCCAAATTTGGTATATTTATTATGATCACTTAAATAGAACTATTCCTATATTACTATAGGGTGTGTGTGTGTGTGTGTGTGTGTGTGTATGTTTGAGAGACAGAGAGAGAAAGAAAGAAGCAGTAATTACTTTTTGGTAGCAAAATTGCCAATAAAGATATGGAAAGATGAACACCTCACTAGTTATCTGGTAAGTACAGTAAAAACAAAGTCACTAGAAGAGCCAATACTTAAAAAGCTGCAAATATCAAATTTGAAGGGGATGTGCAAGAATTATATTTCTCATATAGTGCCAGTGGGACTTTAAATTGGTTCAGCCACTTTAGAAAAATCGTTTGGCAATATTTATTGAAGGTGAAAACATTCAAGATGCATACCCTGGCAATTCCGCTCCAAGGGAACTGCTCAGGAGAAACATGCGCGCATTTATCAAGAGACATAAAAATGCTCATAGCAACACTGATTGCAATGGTTCTATTAGAAACAATACAAATATTCTTCAAGGATAGAATGATTTAATAACTGTGCTATGTCTACAAATGGACTATGATACAGGCACAAACATGATAACTTACTTCTACATGGTAACATGAATTGCTCTCACTAATATAACATTGAACAAAATCATAAAAAGTTTTCTTCCATACAAGTTTTAAAAACAGGCAAAACTAAAGAGTATTGTGCAGGAATGTATACATAGGTGGTAACTGTAAAGCCAGACAGGGAAATGATTATCAAGAATGGCAGCAGAGAGGTTAAGGAAGAGCAAGGTAGTTGTTAGCATCGAGGAGAGGCCCCCAGCAGAGGGTAGAGAGGGCATCCAGGCATGCTACCAATATTCAATTTCCTGACCTGGGTACTAATCACATGGTCTTCACTCTATAATTATCTAGGATACATTTTAAACGAACTTTTCTGGAAGCATGCTGTATTTCACAATAAAAATTACTAGTTTAAAACTTGCTATTTTCCATATGACTTGGGTATAAATGTATAAAGTTAAACAACAACAAAAATGGTTTTTGAAGAAGTAGAATAGCCTACAAATGGAGGGGAAAAGTTGAACAATAGGTCTTAGAAGATTCCAGAAACAGTGCAGCCCCAGAGTTCATTCACAGTCTTCCTTAGGATGTGGTCATCAGATAATTTCCTGTATCTCCCCATTCAAAGTCCCCATACCAAAAAGAGAGAATAGAATTGACCTGGTCATGTGCCCTGTTGGTCTTGTGCCCTGCTTCATCAGAGCCAGGTGGAATCAAGCAGAGGCCAATTCTTCAAAGGTCAGGGAGAGAGAGAAAGGATATCATACAGACGAAAATAACTGACAATTTGGACATTGTCAAAGCCAATAAACAGAATGCCAAGATCCAAGAAGTGATGCAGGTAAGAATCGCAAGTGGAGACAAGATTGATTTGTTTCTTAGGCAATAATTTAATTGTTCCTGAAGAATTCATCCTACAGAAGGAAAGCACTTAACTGGCTGCATTTTACTGACCACTAGATTCCAGGATCCAAGGGCATCACTGACATGAAAGAGGAAGCAGTGCAATAGGGATAAGATTCTCCCCACAGTGCCCTAACTCACCATATTCCCTCTGTCTCAGAAACCAAAAAATGTTACTCGATTGTTAGTCTTTCTCTGGCTCTGGTGGGTCTGGACATTAGTTCAGCAAAGAATAGAATTCTCCTTGCTTTTCAAAACATTCCTTTCAGGTTACAAAAGACTTGTAGCAGATAACCCTAGGACCTTTTACAAGGTCCCCAGCAGATGACCTTTGATCTCTGTCATGGCACACCTGCCATCTCCTGAGCTTCACGTGTACCACACCCTGAATTGCTTTAAAAGAGGCCCTTTACCCCAAGTCGGTGCTGTCACCATTTTCGGTGGCAGGCCATGTGCTTGCAGATGCTCTTACTAAATCTCAGTTATTAACTCTCCCCAGCCTGGTTCTTTACGGCCTCTTTCCATCTTTCCACATCTAACACTGATCATCTTTCCTTTTCGGAAGACTAGACTTCAGCCTTCTTTTATGGTCTCTTCTGCAGTGAGCTGTATGGTGGTCAGAGTCACAGGAAAGAGCTGAAAGTCAAATAAATTGGTGCTCCTGTTTGCTGGGACATGGAGGCCAAGGGCTAGCCTGATATCTACAGGTCTTCACCTCCTCCAGGGCCTTCACTGGGGAAGGGAAAAGGGCTTTTAAATTGGGGAACTGGTGAGGAGTGAGGGGCAAGATATATTACCAGGCCAGTAGAAATCCGGACCACCTCGGTTACTCATCCTGTACCAAGTAACCAAGATAATTAAAAAAAAAAAAAACAACAAACATACGCGTGCAAATACATCTTTCCCATAGCTCAGCTTCAGCACACAAATGGCTTTCAACTGAATGGTGGGGAACACACAGGTTAATAGCACCTTTATGAAGCCTAGTAAGTTGCCTCGGTTATACAGACCAGTTTGGAGACTGCAACATAATAAAATTTAAATGAAGCATGAATATCTTTATTCATGAGTCTGGATGCCTAAGAGTGAGGGTGCTGGCGACTATATTCTTAATTTCATTCAGTAGTTACATTCATCACACAATACTCGAAAACATACTTGGTTTGCAGTTTGCACTCATTCCTCTGAAGCCTGGAGCAGTTAATAAACATTAGTTCATTAGCATTAATAAAAAAGCATCTTATCACACCATGATCCAGAGCTACCACGGAGCCACTCTAAAAATCAAGGATCTGCTTAGCTTTCAGCAAAGCCTCTTTTATCGATGGCTTCTATGGATATAGTTGACAGCATCTTCTCCCATTTCAGAACCAGGCATCCTGGTTAACTTTGTCTTCTCGCTTGTCTTTGATCCTCAGGTTACATAAATGCAACTGCTGCCTCGCTTTGCTTTGTGGGGGCACGGATTGGCTTGTGTGTTTACGGAGGAATGCCCTAGGCCCCTGGCTGAGGGTCTAGCCCTCCTGCAACCCTTCATGGGGTGACCTCCTCCTTTGGGGGCCATTTGTTTTGAGGATTTCTCTTGAGCGCCCTGAACAGGACTCTAAGAACAGGGCAGGCGCACTTGGCAGACAAGCCCCTGGATTCTTGCTGGAGACCCCAGGTCGCCTGGGGCGGAGCACGCCTTTCAGGAATCCAGGAGGCTGAGAGGCTAGGGGCGAGGAGGGGGAAATGTGCTGGGGAGAAGGCAGGCCTTGATGTATGCTCCGGTGGACAAAAGCTGCTAGTGTCAGCTTGATTTGCAAGATCAACATTCATGAGTTCCACCGCTTAGAAAGGGGGATTATCTGCAAAGTGGGGTCTGAATGGAAGCCATAAATAAGTGATTTCACACTACCAAGCAGGAAGAATATTCTGCCTCCTAAATTATTCTGAACAGCATGTTCGGCCCCTCCCAGGTTCCCACCGCTGGCGAGCCCCCAGGGCGGCGGGGGCAGCGGCGTGCACTAACGGTGAACCTCTCAGAGTTGAAGGGGCCAAGGGTGCTGAGCTCCAGGGCCGCACCGGCTTTGGTTTCCAGAATCCACTCCGGGTTTTGCCTGGTGCTCCTCCGGTAGTCCATTCCAGGTCTGGGATATACCAGGGAACGTTTTCCCTCTCACCATTCCAAAGCCAGCCCCCAGCCGCTGGGGTTCCCAGGAAGAACACGCCACAGATGCATGTTTCAAAATGTGCTCCGATATGCATCCTGCATCAAAGGCGTTGGGGGAGGGGGGCGTCTTTCATCCCTTCTTTCAGCTGCCTAAGTAGGGACTTGCTCCCAGCTACCCTCATTTGTAGTTGGGTTTACTCTGAAATGGAAATGTACTTCGGCTGGTGAACAGAAAGGGTGGAAGGATTTTTTTCTCATGTTGCCTCGCCCACTTCCATCCTTTGTGTACGCTTGGCTGTGTTAACCCTATGAGGATCTCCGCGGCTTGTTCTTTCCTCTCCCCCTTATGGCCGTCTCTGGTTTGTAGCTTGACTTCTTTGGGCTGCCACTACCCCTCCCTTTTCCTGGAAGTATCTTATTGTTGGACAGCCACAGGTGGACTGCTGGAAGTTACCGAGCACTGAAGCGTGGGTCTGACACGAAGGCACACCCTGGTAAAGCTCTCGCTGCAGCCCAAGGACCCGGGCCATCAACCCACGTGGTTGCAGTCCTGGTGGTTCGGAAGCGCCGCCTACACGAACCTCGTCTTAGTTTGGCTGGCATCACCCAATCCCAGATTAGAAGTGAAAGCTTTAAAAGCCATTAGCTTACCAGAATGGTGCCCTGATGTTTAAAAATGATGAGCAACCCAGCAGGCAGCTTGACTGCCCCCCACTGTTAAGGAAAGATTTAAGCTTTTCAAAAGAAGCCGAGAGAGAGAGAGAGAGAGAGAGAGAGAGAGAGAGAGAGAGAGAGAGAGAGAAAGGAAAGAGAGGAACAGAGAGAGTTGCGTTCAGAGATGGAGGGGAAGGGAAGGCTTTGAGCACAAGGACACAATGTAGGAAGAATCTTTGTTTCTGGATGATTGATTTTGTAAGGGAGGGTAGAACCAAGCAACAAAGAAAACTGAGGTCATAACTCAGGAAGACAGAGAGGGTCTCTGGCCTCACCTGGGGGAGGAAGGAACACCCTACCAATCTACTAATCAGAACTTAGCAAGCCAACTGCAAAAGAACTCAGAGGATTCCCTAGCCCAAGGGCCAAATGGAGTCTGGCAGATAACCCAGAACATCCTTAAGGTTAATTATCATGTCATTAGCTTAAATCTACATGGTGCTTTGGCCCACAAATGGGCTTTCAGAGGCTTATGGGGGATACAAATGGCCCTTAGTCTCAGGTTCTACATGTAGGTATAACACCCAACTGTCCATCAAAGGTTCCATGGAGGATTGGCAGGGCCCATTCCATATGCCAACAAACAAGACCTCAGACCTTAACCCACTCCTTTTGTTATGGCAATAGGCCCCTTTGCAGTCTGTGATGAATGTATCTAGCTCTGGCTCTGTAAACCTATCCTATAATTCCTCAATAAACTGTTTTCACGCTCTTGGTGAGTCTGGTCATTTTTCAGTCAAGAGCACACCAAGAAATGAGAGCACAGACAGCTGCCAACCTGACAATATGTCTTTTCCGATAGAGATGAGTATCTGCGAGGGTCAGCTAAGGCACTGGCAGACAAGGGTCAGCATGTTCAAACCCTGGAGCGTAGACAAGGCACAGAAAAGAATGCTATGCTTGGGCCCGGCCCTTTGGCTGGGCTAGATGTGGAGTCTATCTGAGAAAGGTCTGTACTGTGAACTCAGCTCATTTGTAGACTTGGGGCTGACTGATCCCCCCACCCCCATTGGCTCTCCGTGGAAAGGCACAAGTTTGTAAAGCCTGCTGGTCTTCAAAGCTCAAAGGAGTTGTTTCTTCTCAACAAACTGCCCAAGAGTATATATAGTATGCTAACTTTTGTGAGAAAAAGGGAAAATGAGAAAAATACATATATCTGCATGTTTTTTTTTTAAAAGAGAGAGAAATATAGGAAGAAACCAGAAAATGATGAAGTGAGCCAACTGCAAAAAGTAGGTGGAGAACAGAGAGGGTGTGACTTACTCTCATGGTATAGATTTTTGCATGATTTTGAATTTTGAAAGCTTAACTTTCTATATATTTAAAAAATGAAACCAACAAGTACGGGAAGGGAGACAAAATGCTAAAATTGAAACCAAACTGGAAAAAAAAGAGAACCAAATTGTATTTCAAATGAATAATCCCGCTGAAAAGGGGACAATAAGTAATCCAGTCTTATGAGCCAGCATCAGACTCTATTCTATTAGACTCAGAGGTCAGGGAGAAATATAAACAAATACCAAACTCTTTTTCATAGGTTTGTTTGTGTAGTAGCATGGATCAAATGACGCTGGAGCTGTTTTGGATTTTTACGGTATTAAGTAAAACATTGATGTTGGGAACCAGAGTTCTCAATGTGGAAGAGAGTGATAGATACAAAGAAGGGGAGAAGTGGCTATGAGAGGGATAGACTGCGTTAGAGGAAGCCCAATTGCAGTGTGGACTCCTGGTTTCTGAAATATGTGTAAGTGCTCATGTCTGTATTCATGTGAGATACATTTATCTCCTAGCTCTGTCTACTGAAGCAAAGACTCCCCAGCACCAGGGAGCACACCTGACAGTCAGACCTTGCTCTCTAAGGTGGTGTTCCAACCCAAAGGAACTGTTTCCAGGGATGAGGCAGGAAAAGTCACCACCTGTGTGCAGTGAAAACCTGGAATATCTCATTATCCCAGAATGTGAGAGGTATGCCATGAGGACAGAGGAACCAGCCTGGCAAGGCTTTCTCCTGCCTTTGGTTTGAATTAACCAAAATTATTAAGGATAGTAACAAATTATAAACTGCTAAAAAAGAAACTGGGAATGAATTCCATATATTAATACTAGTAAGGAGAAAAATAAATAAATAAACATGTGAGAAAGAGTAGAATTTTTTTAAACAGCTGAATTCTGTTATAGACTGAATTGTGGCCCCTTAAAATGTATACATTAAAGCCCCAACTTCTAAGGCAGCTGGATTTGGAGATACAGGCTGTAAGGAACAGTCAGAATTAAATGTGGTCATAAGATAGGGCTCAAATACAAAAAAACTGGTCGTAGGGCTCATACACAGAGAAAAGATCACATAAAGGCATGGTGAGAAGACTGTTATCTACAAGCCAAGGACAGTGGCCTTGGGAGAAGTTTACCCTGTTGGCACCTTGATCTTTGGCATTCCAGCCTCCAGAATTGTGAGAAGGAAATGTCTATTATTGAAGCCACCCAGTCTGTGGTATTTCCTATGGCAGCCTAAGAAGACTCACACAACCACCTAGAGTCAACTGGTAGAAGTGGAAGGAAAGCTAGAGTTGGGGGAAAAAATCATTTTATCACTGCTGTGTAGTGAAGACTGTTTCAGGCAAGAATCATCCAGATGCTAAATTTAGAGGAAATTTTTGGCAAGGAGCAGGCAATTTGCATGGTCTTAAAGTGTCTCCCCACAGATTGCCTTTTAGTTGCAAGTAGAAAAAAAAATTGTAATTATACAGTGGAGAAATCAGATATCATCTTTGCCAGTGATCAGAATTAACATCACCAATGGAAGGATAGAAAAACCTCATGTGTCTCTGGACGTGATACTCCAAAAAGAAGACAACGCTACTCATGTAATATTCATCTGGGAATGCAAAGCCTGGATCTAATAATAAGGAAAACATCACACTAGTCCTGAATGAGAAGGATTCTATTTTTAAAAGGAGAACCGTGTTTTCAGAATGTCAGTGTCATAAAGAAAAGCAAAAGACTAAAGAGATCTGTCAACTAACTGCAATATATGATTTTAGGACTGGATTTTGTACTAAACATCTTTGGGTCTGGTAGGCACGTCTCAGAAGGCTCCTAATGATCCCATCTCCTGGTATTTGCCCCCTGTGTAATCATTTCCCCTGAATGTGGGCTAGACTTATTGACTTGCTTCTAGGGAATAGAATATGACAAAGTGATGGAACCTGACTTCAAAGATTAGGGTGCAGAGAAACAATGGAAGTGGCCACTCCAGGGGGCTTGCTCTGTCTGTCATTCTAGTGTAGACTAGCCGCCATGCTGTGAGCTGCCTATGGAGAGGACCGTGCTGGGAAGAACTCAGTGGGAGCCTTGATCAACAGCCATGTGTTTGACCATGAAAGTGGATCCACCCATGTTGCGCCTTCTGATGAGACCACAGATCTAACCTACACCTTGACTGCAGCTTGGTGAGAGAACTTGAGCCAGACTCCTAACCACAGATCTGCAAGGCCTGTAAGGTGTGGGGATGATGAAAATGTTCCAAAATTAGATTGTGGTGATACTTGCACAACTTGGTGAATATACAAAAAGTCACTGAATTACACACTTTATTCAAAAGGATGAATTTTATGGTATATTGTGTTTTAATAAAGCTGTCATTTATAGAAAAGCCTGGAAAGAATAACTCTTTCAAAGTTGCTAAGAATGCTAGCTCCTAGGGCGGCGCCTGTGGCTCAGTGGGCAGGGCGCCGGCCCCATATGCCAAGGGTGGCGGGTTCAAACCCAGACCTGGCCAAAATGCAACAACAACAACAAAAATAGCCGAGTGTTGTGGTGGGCGCCTGTGGTCTCAGCTACTTGGGGGCTGAGGCAAGAGAATCTCCTAAGCCCAGGAGTTGGAGGTTGCTATGAGCTGTGATGCCACAGAACTCTACCGAGGGCAATAAAGTAAGACTCTGTCTCTACAAAAAATAAAAAAGAATGCTAGCTCCTGAGAGTGAAATTATGAAACAGACACCTTAGAAATGAAGAAAAGGCATGGGCAAAATATAGGGGATTCGTAGAAACAAGATCTCATCTAGAGTTTTGCTTTTCTTATGTGTCATAAAGAATTAAACACAAACCCTATCAGATACGCCTGAAGTAAGGGGAAAGAAATATGGGGTGTTACATGTCATTGGTCTCTTAAAAGCATGAAATTGTTATTGTAAATGCCTTGTGAAGATGTGTTAGTTATCGGATAATTTAAAAGACTTATGTAGAAATAATTTCAAATATACAAAAAAGGTATTAGAGAAGATACCCATGTGTATCCTTTATTCAGATATGCCAATCACTCCCATCCTGGGCCATTTCCTCTATCATCTGTGCCTGGGTGCTTGTGTAGTTGTTTATATATCCATTTCATATTAATATTGAATACATTTGATACTTTTTTTCATTCTTGAGATACTTTATTAAGAAAAATGTGTTTCAACTCCATCTAGGGAAACACAAAGTCTCCATCTTTTCTTATGGAGAAAAGGAGTATTTTTCTGGCTGAATAGTATTCCACGGTATACATATACCACAATTTGTTAATCCATTCATGAATTGATGGGCACTTGGATTGCTTCTATGTCTTGGCAATTATGAATTGAGCTGCCATAAACATTCTGGTGCGAATGTCCTTGTGGTAAAATGATTTTTGTTCTTCTGGTAGATACCTAGTGATGGGATTGCAGGATCAAATGGAAGGTTTACTTTTAGCATTTTGAGAATTCTCTCTCCTTCTTTCCATAAAGGTTGTATTAGTTTGCAATACCATTAGCAGTGCAAAAGTGTTCCCTTCTCTCCACATCCACACCAGAATCTGCAAATTTGGGACTTTGTGATGTGGGCTAATCTCACTGGAGTTAGGTGATATTTCAGAGTTAGGTGATATTTCAGAGTTGATTTTCATTTCTCTGATGATTAGAGACAATGAGCATTTTTTTATATGTCCGTTGGCCATTCATTCATCTGTCTTCTTAGGAGAAGATTCTGTTCATGTCTCTTGTCCAATGATAAATGGGGTTGTTTGCTTTTTTTGTTGTTGTTGTTCATTTGAGTTCTCTGTAGATTCTAGTTTTTGGCCCTTTGTAAGATTTGTAACATGCAAATATCTTCTTCTATTTTGAAAGCTGTATGTTTATTTTAGTTGTGGTACCCTTAGCTATGCAGAAGCTTTCTAGCTTGATCAAATCCCATTTATTTATTTTTGTTGTTGCTACAACTGCCAATTGGGTCTTCTTCATAAAGTGTTTTCCCCATACTCTCTTCTAGAATTTTTATTGTTTCATATCTTAAATTCCAATCTTCTATCCAGCTAGTGTCAATTTTTGTCAATGATGAGAGCGATGGATCCAGTTTCAATCTTCTACTTGTGGCTAACAAGTTCTTCCAGCACCATTTATTAAATAGGCATTCTTTTCTCCAGTACATGTTTTTGTTTGGTTTATCAAAGAACAGATGGTGATGTGTAGCTGGGTTCATCTCTAGATTTTCTACTCTATTACATAGATCCATCTCTCTGTTTTTGTGCCAGTACCATGCTGTTTAGATCACTATAGACGTGTAGTATATCCTGAAGTCTGGTAATGTGATACCTCCAGATTTGCTTTTATTTCTTAAACTTGTATTGGCTATTCAGAGTTTTTTCCAATTCAATATAAAATGAAGTACTATTTTTTCAACATCTTCAAAGTATGACATTGTTGCTTTGATGGAGATTGCATTAAATCTATAGATTACTTGGGGTAGCAGGAATCAACATTTTAATGATGTTGATTCTTCCCAGCCACAAGCATTGTATGTTCTTCCATTAGTTAACATCTTCTGCTACTTCTTTTCTAAGGGTTTCATAGTTCTCTTTATAGAGATCCTTTATATCCTTTGCTAGAATGTTTCATTTTCTTTGAAGCTACTGTGAAGGGTATTGTGTCTTTTATTTGATTCTCAGCTTGACTGTTATTGGCATATATGAAGGCTACTGATTTGTGGACATTGATTTTGTATCCTGAGAAGTTATTACATGTCTTGATCACTTCTAAAAACTTTGTGGTTGAGTCCCTGGGGTTTTCCAGGTATAAGGTAATGTCATCCACAAAATAGTAAGAATTTGACCTCCTCTGTCCCTATTTGAACACTCTTGATCTCCTTCTCTTGCCTGATTGCATTGTCTAGGACTTCCAATAGCAGTATAGTGACAGTGGGCATCCTTATCTAGTACCAGTTTTAAATGGAAAAGATTTCAATTTTACTTCATTCAATGTGATATTGGTTCTGGCTTTGCTGTAGATGGCCTCTATCGTTTAAGAAATGTCTCACCTATGGGGCTATATTATTTTTTTTCAAGAACTCCCTTAGCCCATCTTACACCATTTCTGTCCTGTGTAGCGTATGTTTGTTTGTGTGCATTTCTCTGTGTGGATTTACGGTAGGGATAATTTCTCATGACCTAGTTTGAGCAAAGACCCTACAGGTACAAGTTCAGTCCTTCCGTATGAATGGATCTCATTCAAGACTTCTCATTTTCCCTTCCGATAGATGGTGATTTATACTCTGTGAAAACCGTTCTGGCACTTACATTTCTTGCCTAGGATCACATTTTAAATATTTCAAGTGTATTATCTTTTATTTCCTACAAAACCATGAGCTATTGCCCAGCAAGGTCCATGTATTATCTTTCATGTTTCATCACACTTAGCCACGTCTGTGAGTGAATTAAATGCTAAATCCTAAGCAGGCCCTCTCTGTGATACTTTGTAATTGTCTTTCATACCACTCAAGTGAGTGCTGGGCATATAGAGGTATTTATTTAATGCTAAATAAAGTTCCTAAGACCTTACCCTAAAATTACTCATAGTTTTGGGTTTCTTAGCATGACTCTCCTTTGATAAATATAGTTATGACATATTCATTCCCCAAGTACCCAGAAAAAAACATCCATTTCTCTATAAAGATGCTACAAACACATTCAATATTAATCATCTGGAATGTTTTCTAGGGACAAAAGAAAAACAGACAAGGCATTTCCCTCTTTTCTCCTGCACCACAGCAACTTCTCCAAGCCCCATCTGCCTCCTTTTTTCTCAACTTTTTTCTCATGGTCTCACTTCTCAACAATGTCTTCACCACTTTCATGGGCAATTGAGGAAGAGGAGAGAGAAAACATTAAGTAAAGTTGGTATTTTGGAGGCTTGAAATCACAGACTTCAGCTCCAAAATACCAAGCCAAGATGGGCTCAAACCAAGACATATTGTCTTTAAGTCTAGAAATGTAAAATCTAGAAAAAGCTAACCTCAGAAATTCTTTGTTCTGCAACCTCCTTGGGGAATGGTATCTCTGAGTTAATGATTATTCTGATTAGTCAAGAGTTACCATACTCACAATACCTGTATCATCTTTTCTTTTAAAGAACTAGAATACACTAAGATAATTCAACACCACAGCTCCTCTGACATAATTTAAAACTCTCTTGTTGATTCAGAAGGTATTTTAGGATTTTTGTAACATTTAATTATTCTACCATAATCCACATGTGCAAGGGTGCCAGAGAACCGGGTCTTGTGGAGACAGGAATCCCAGATTCCAAAAGGATTCTCATAGTCAAACAGGATGCTCATTGTACTACACTCCTCACTCATCAAGAAGAAGCAGAGCAATGACAGGGACCAAGTGAAATCAGAATGTGGGAATGGACAGCTCTTATGATAGTCATCTTTAAAAGTCATGTCTTTCTTTTCTCAGGGTACCTCATTTCCCAGTTCTTCTTATATTGATATTTCCTCCTGTCCAACAGAACAAAACAAAACAAAAAATGTGGACCTTGGTTTGTTCATTGAAACTAAATACAATGTAAGGTACAGGAGAGTTTCCTCTGTAGAGGTCCTCTTCACCTTTACCTCTGCTAAGATCCTTCTATTTGGATCCCTCAGGTCTCCTTCGAATTTTATAACATCTTGCCACGTTTCAGCTGCATGCCTAAGTCTCACAAAGGCTATTATCAGGGAAGATCGGCTCTAAGGGTTCTTCCCTAGTGGAATGATTGTCTAGATAGATGTTGTCCCCAAGTGTCTACTCAAGAAATTTGGAACATACAAACTATTAAGAAATTGAACTTTGTCTTCAGTCAGCTGTGAATTTGCCTTTTCCCTTTTGCATATGCAAACTGTTTATAAGTCAGTAATTTTTTTTATTTTTAAATGTACTATGAGGATAAATCTGTGTTATGACTACATTAGAATTTCCTACTTATTAAAAAATGTTTTTTTTTAAAAGTCTCCCACCATTTAAACAATCAGATAGCTATATTTCCAAACCAGCGTGGTTTCTGAAATCACAAGGCAAATGGCATTTTTTTTCCTTGCAGTTTTTGGCCAGGGCTGGGTTTGAACCTGCCACCTCCGGCATATGGGGCCAGCCCCCTACTCCTTTGAGCCGTCAGGCAAATGGCATTTTAAGACCAGCTTTGGTCTTATTCATCTATCCATATGGCTCACTCCCTATCTTCATTCAGAACTCTGTTGAAATATCACCTCCTCTGAGAAGCCTCCCTTGACTACCCTCTGTAAACTACTGACCCTATCACACTTTATTCTCTTATCCTGCTTGATTGTTCTTTGTAATACTTACCACTATCTAACATAGTATCATATTTGTGTTAATTTGTTTACCTTTATCTTCCAGGATAAAAGCTTCTTGCAAGTAGGGACTTAGTTCACTGCCTATTGTCAAGGCCTGGAGCCTAGCACACAGATACTCAATAAATATTTGTTGAATGAGCAAATAATTATTTCAGCTTTATTAATAATATAAAGGTAACCTAAATTTCCAAAATTGCTAGTTAACATTAAAGGCAGCAATTTATTTATTGAATACCAGAGTGTTTAATTCAAAACAATGTCCTTGTTAGTAGAAAGGGTATGAAAGGGTCTTGAGGCTGAGTCCTCAAGATACTAAAATCTAGTACCTGAAATATGATAGGTTTACATGATCAATCGCAAGCCAGAAACCATTTTTCAAGTAACATGAGAGTTACAGGTGAACCTTATACAACCCAAGAATTCAGAGGAAGAATTTTTTTTTTTTTGAAGAACTAAGTTATTGGGTGGTGCCTGTGGCTCAAAGGAGTAGGGTGCCGGCCGCATATGCTGGAGGTAGCGGGTTCAAACCCAGCCCCGGCCAAAAACTGCAAAAAAAAAAAAAAGGAATGAAGTTACTCAGGAAGTTTCCTGGAGGCAGAGTTGAAAGAGGCTGCAAACATTAGCTGTGAGGTTAGGGAAACAGTCCACATAGGACTATACTCCCTTCTGACACCAACTGCAACTTCAAAGGTGTCTTAAACTACTGTCAGTTTTGAAAACTCACCAGAAAGGCTCAGATAACTCACTGAATGCTACGGTATAGTCATGGTTACAGTTTATTATAGGCAGAGAATACAGATTAAAATCAGGCAAGGGCAAAGTACTTAGAGTCAAGGAAAAGGACCCAAATTTAAGCTCCTAGTTACCCTTTCTTCGTGGAGTAAGGACAGTGTTACTTTCCCAGCATCAGTGTATGACAGTGCACGGGGTATTGCCACGAGGGAAGTTCTCCAAGCCTTCATGCCCAGGATGTTTACTGGGGCCCCATCTCACAGGTGTAATAGATTGCTCCTGTGACTTCCCTCAATTTTCAGCCCCTCAGGAAGTCAAGCTGATATTGCATTTCCCAAAGTCCCCACCCTAAATCACAATGTTGTTGTGGCTCAAAGTTCCACCCCTAAATCACACTGTTACTATGTGACTGACCCAAGACGCCCAGGCAAGCAAACACTCTGAGCTTGTATAATGCTCCAAGGGCTTAGAGATGGCCCCCTATACTCGCTCTCCAGGCTAGGCTAAGTTCTTACCATACAGGAAGAGAGTTGAGATAAATCTATGATCAGAACAGTAGTGAATTACCCAATGATAGTTGATTAAGCCTGTGACTATCCTGTTCCAGAAAAAGTAAGATTTTTCGATTTGCAAACAGTTTTTGCAACAATATCTGCTTTTAAGAAAGGAAAGTGTGTATTCAGAATAAGCATATATGGGGCAGACACATTATTTGGCACACTGTTTACATTTTCTACATAATTTCTCCAGTTCTCATAACATTGTCTA
Source organism: Galago senegalensis (assembly GCA_963575145.1). NCBI lineage: Eukaryota > Metazoa > Chordata > Mammalia > Primates > Galagidae > Galago > Galago senegalensis. The sequence continues at coordinate 7,541 of CAUYTI010079433.1, read as the reverse complement.
TAAGATTTGGTAATGGGAATATTTCATGGATTGATCACTTTTTGTGATTTTTTCTTAATTTCTCAGATAACTCAAGTACTAAACCAAAAAGGAATTCTGTGGCAATTGCAATAACAGACTACACCAAAATTCAATGGTTTGAAACAACAAACTACCTTTTCATCATTCTGCAGGTGAGTGCTTTAGGCTGGGCTCGGCAGGTGGTTCTCCTGCAGCTTTATCCTGAGGTCATCCATGAGGCTCCAGGCAATCTGGTGGCTTGACAGGGGTTGGGTGGTCTAAGATGCCTCACTCACATTGCTGGTGGTTGGAGGCATTAGTCACAGTGCCTCCTCGGTTCTCCTCCAAGGGGCCTGCCCAGCAGATAAGCTCAGACTTGTTCATCAGGGCAGCATCCAGGAGGGTGAGAGAAGAAGCAATGGACTTCTTAAAGCCAAGACAAAGAAGTCTTGCAACTACACTTCCAGCACCCTCTACTGACAAAAGCAAACTTCAAGACCTGCCCAGATACAAGAGCAGGGAGAACGGACCCATCTCTTGATAGGAACAGTAGCAAAGAATTTGTGGTCATTTAAAAAACATCATGAATCCTAATCACAGCTTCTTTTTTTCAGTCTCTAATACAGCTTTGTAAGCAGATGAATAGATCCTAGTTTCCCTAGGGAAAGAAGAGGTTAATATTGCCTAAGTAGAAAACAACATTGCCTTGGCTTCACTAAGTTTCCATTTAAATGTCTTAACACAATAACTAAGAAAAAGACATGAAGGCTATGTTAACCAGTTGGATGAAAGTATCTCAAGTTGTATATAGAAACAGTACACTGGGCTCGGCGCCTGTGGCTCAAGTGGCTAAGGAGCCAGCCATGTACACCTAAAGTGGCGGTTTTGAATCCAGCCCAGGCCCGCCAAACAATAATGAAAAAAATAGCCAGGCATTGTGGCGGGCGCCTGTGGTCCCAGCTACTTGGGAGGCTCAGGCAGGAAACTTGCTTGAGCCCAGGAGTTGGAGATTGCTGTGAGCTGTGATGTCACAGCACTCTACCCAGGGGGACAGCTTAAGGCTGTGTCTCAAAAAAAAAACAAAACAAAAACAGTACACTGTACCCCATGATAGTGTTAATGTACACTTGTATGATTTAACAAAATAAATAAATAAATACATTTTCAAAAGCATTTGGATGACTGGTCAATTAGTAATGGTACTTTGCGAGTTGTTAGTTGTTACAGATCAGTAAAGAATTTTTTTCTTTCTTTTATTTTTTTATTATTGTTATTTTTTATTTTTTGTTTTACTCAGTTAGGCAATCTTTCTATAGTGGAGAAACTTATGTCTTTTAGATCTTGTATAAAATGACTCCTTGGCCTGGCCGTGATGAACACACCCACTTTCAGAGCCTGGCCAACAGGGCTGCCCCAGAATGCTGAACACCTATAGGGAAGCCACTTCCTCTGAGAACAGCCTCCTGAAAATAATCCCCTTCCCTGTGGGAAAGGTTCCTAGAAACAACTGGAGCTACTCCATAGAGGAAAATGTTTTAATAGTTGTTGCAGCTGGCCTGTCAGAGGAGTTTAATTCTGAAGGGTGGAGCATTGGTTCAAAGATGGAATGCATGCAGGGCACTGAGTTAAGTTGGGTGGTGAGTTGTGCTGTGACTTTTACCACAGCTTTGTGCACTGTGATTTCCCCCAGTGCCTTAGGACCTGCATTTCCAGGGAAGTAAATCACTCAGAGCTAAAATTTCAAATAGTATAAGTTGTCCTCAGTGATCTTTATCAATGCAGACCAGAGTCTTATAACAAAATGCTTTACTCCACCTGCAGTTATTAAAATTTCATTTCTCCAAATGACACTTCTCTTCTCTGGCTCCCCTGGGGAATGAGCTCTCTTTGCCTTCAGAGTCAGTGGTCAGCTGGGTCACTCTGTTTTCTGATTTCTACTTATTCATATTTTTCCCTCCTGCTGCCCTGCCCGAAAGCAGGGCTCAGAACTGGAGCAAACCATCCTGTTGCAGAGGAAATGAGTAGGAATACAGAGGAACCACCCTGCTCATATCAGCAGTGAAATGTTTTCAAGGAATTGACCTTGAAGTTTCTGCCAGTTGGAAACCATGGTAACCACTGCTTGCCCCTGGAAAATTATTTCTCCTTACAGCATCTCTGTCAATCAGTGCATGCTTCCTCCAACTTCTAAGCTGTGATCCTTAAAAAGGATATGGAAGCTAAAGTCTATTATTCTAATATCCACATGTGGATGACTATTGGTGTTTGAGACTCAGGGGGGCATCAGCCCTTCATGCTTCAACCCAGATTCTTTGAGCAAATAATAATAGCTGGTATTTATTTGGCACTTAATATCCACTTATTAAAAGCACTTCACACACTCCATAGTAGCTCATTTAATGCTTACAACCCTGCAAAAAAGGTACTTTTGTCTTCATTTTACTTGTGAGAAAACAAAGCATACAGATTTTAAAACTTGCATAGAGTCAGAGGCAGGCTTCTTAACCCAGAGGCCTACACTGGGAGCCCTGTAAAAACCCGTATTAACTCTCACTGAAGGTAATAGCCACTTTCTGGATTAAGGGGAGATTGCAACTCTTTGCCAGTGAGCTTCCCTCCCCCCTCCAAATATGTCCTTGCTATCTCATTGTCCTGGGTTATTAAGGCCTTTGTATTCATCTGGGTCTAATAAGAAAAACAGAAAACACTTCAAGAATTTCTAAAAGAATAAATTTACTGTAGGGCATTGGTTACCGAGGTGATGGAGAGGTTGAGAGCCAAATATGGAATGGCAAGATGACCTAAAACTAGATGTAGCAGGCTGGAGAGCCGCAGAAGAGGAGCAGCACTCCAGGAGCCCAGTGGCTGAAGTCACCCGACAAAGCCTGGAAACAGACCGTGATAGCACCTGGAGGCAGCTGAAGCCCCAGGGGAGTCTCCTAAGCCTCTACTTTCCAGTTCATTCTCCACACCAATGCCAGGTTGGTCTTTATGAACTCAGGTCTGATCCTGTCATTTCCTGATGTCCTAGTGTACAAACAATCTGATGCTTCCTCTGCCCCACCGAAGAAGCCTTTCTACTCCTGCGTCTATGAACTGTGTGGTGATTTCCAAACACACAACAGTCCTTCAATTTTTTTGTCTTTGCTCCAACTGTCTACTCAGTTTTAAATGCTATATTAGTTAGGTCCCAGCTTGGAAGAAGTGGCACACTTAAATTGATGCCCATAGGGAGTCATGAGGTCAGATAATTAAGTTCATGAAATCATCCTAGAAAAAGGCTATATACCTCATTGCTGAATGTCACTATGGTCACCAGATAGCCAAGGGGAGCACTTCAGAGGTGCCTGTTGTGCTATTTATGAGGTATGTAGCATTTTTTCTAGGATAGGTTCACGAACTTAATTGTCTGACCATATATATATATATGAAGGTAGCGTACACAGGAAGGGGGTGTACAGAACCTCAAGGGCTGATGCAGTAATGCAGGGTCAGCTACAGTGGAGATGTTGCCACTCATATGCTGGAAAAGGCAGGGAGGATATTCACTGGGCCCCAACATAGAGGGTTCTATACAGGTCACCTTGTGAGGAGCAGTGACCCTTGGCTGCACTTTGTTACATCAAACAATCAGCTTGATGTAACTTCTGAGGAATGAAACTAGGGGAATAAAATACCTTGACCTCACTTTCCTCTTTCTGCAAGTGCATGCTGGGGCTACCACCTGGAAAAACCTAAGTTTTTCTTAACTTAAAGCCAAAGAGCCCAAGAACTTGTTGATAGGATCATCCAGGTCAGCTGGTCCCCTTGCTTGGCAGAAAGCAGAGGTGAGAAGTGAGGGAACAGAGGGGTAAGCAGAAGACATCCTTCATAAATGATAAATGTCTGGGGCCAGGTTTGAACCCACCACCTCTGGTATATGGGGCCAGTGCCCTACTCCTTTGAGCCACAGGCGCCACCCCTTCATAAATGTCTTTTCCTGACATCTCTACTGCGCATGTCTACCATCCCTTCAGGAAGACAAAGTCCATGTGTTCCCTCTGAGTGATGATACCTCCAGCCTCCCCAAGCTGAGACAGTCACTCATGGTCTCCCATGGTCCTTCCCATGCCTTGTGTCTGCACTATAGATGGTGCAGACTCAGAACTTGCTAGTCTTCCAATTAGACTTGAGCACACACACCATCTCTGTTTACAATACTCATACACAAGGCTAGAGTATATTTGTACTAAAAAAATTTGTGGTTCAAGAAATGAACTAAGAAATCAACTCTTGTTCTACACAGATCACACCTGCCATTAGCTCTGAGAACAGGGTATCTTCTTTCACACAGGAAGGCTGCCTCTTTACATAGGGCCTTACACACTTAGTTAAAAATGTCTTTTTTTTAAAAAAGAAACACCCAACTAAATTCTTTTCTGTATAAATTCATCCAGACTTGATTACTAAACATTACCCACCACAACTGGCTACTATATTTACAAAAGAAAGTCTCCAATAAAAGCTCCAATTTATACCCCTTATCTTCCTAAGGAGATTTCATTGTTTTAAGATAAGATTTCTTGTTGTATCACTTCCAGACGTCTTAGAACCTAGTATATGTAGAGTTTAATATGATTCCCATGTAAAATCAAAAATATTTTTTAACAAAGCTATGGATTCAGTTCTCATGTAAGTGTCTGCTCAAAGCTAAGTTATTTTTCGTTTGATTTAAAATTATATATCAATAAGCCAGCAAGTTAGGGGCAAGGGGATTTGTGACCACACAACAAACAGAAAATATTTTCTGAGGAAGGGAATTCTGACAAAGAATATCGGTTTTCTTAGTGATTACACCTCAAATAAAAACTCTGTTCATTTTGTTACCCTGGGGTGATTAGAATAGGTCATTAAAGAGGCAAAATTATGAGTTTAATCCCAATGTGAGGCAGGTGGCTTTGTGTTTATAGATACGAAATTTGGAGCTAGGAGGGGGTCTTTATGGTCATCTAATTCAATTCTTCCATTTTATATATTGGAAAAAAAAGAATTCCAATGATGAAAGTCAGAGAGGTTAAGTGATGAGCTCCTTGTCATAATTATGTCTATGGATAGCTTTTAACCCTGGATCATTATATAGCCTATTATTTTTGGAGGAAAAAAAATTTCAAAGCACAGTGTCTAAGTATGTGCATTGATGCTCCATCAGTCAGTGAAAAGGACAGCCTGTTGCTCTGGGGTAAAATTTTAAGGACCTCCATACACACAATAGGAAGAAGTGCCAAAGCAGCCTCTTGATTGTGTTAATTTCCTCTTGACTCTCTTATCTTGGTTCATCAGTATGTCTGCTAATAAAGGGGAACTGAGTCTCCACATGCAATTTTTCATGCTTTGAGAGCTCAGTAATAAGCAATGACAAAGAATCAAGTGATGTCATGAATGCTTCCTCTGAGAGTACATTGTACTGAAAAGGTGTTCAACCATCAGTAAGAACCCCCTTCCCTACACCTGCTGACAGCCCCAGGAGCACCTGCCTGCCTATGGACACTAAGATCCACACATAATGCCTTATCTTATGTGAGTTACGAAGGGGCTTGACTGGCTACTTTATATTTTATTTTGTTAATACCCTTTTTCTCAAGGAGATTTTAATGTGAGAGAAAAGAGAAAACAGGAAGAGGGGAGAAAGGATTTGGACAGAGGATCAGAAGTGGGGAGGGGTTGAGAACTAAATATCTCACTGTCCTGGTTCTAGTGACTCTAATTTGGAGAACTTATTGAAGCCATTTGTGTCTCAGTTCCCCTGCCTGTAAAACAGGACAGGCTGGACTAGTGAACTTTAAACCCTTTCTTAATTCTAACATTCTGTGTTCTTTTGGACAAGAGGACCAGCAACAATAAGTCAGACTCTTGGACAAATTGCACAGATGGCCTAAAGGAGAAAAAAACCCTTGACCTTGTTCCAGTTTAATAAAGTGAACTGAGCCACCCTGCAATCCTTCCCTTCCTCTCTCAACCATCTCCAAGTTCAGAGATAGGGATTCCAAATTCCAGTTAAGTCAATCAAGACAACTTTATACTCTAACTCTGCTCATGGATTAGAAGAATCAATATTGTCCAAATGACCATAATGCCCAAAGCAATCCTCAGATTCAATGCTATTCTTGTCAAAACACCAATGTCATTTTTCACTGAATTAGAAAAACCAATCCTGAAACTCATAATCCTAAAACCAAAAAAGAGCTCGAATAGCCAAGGCACTCATAAGCAAAAAGAACAAAACTGGAGGCATCATAGTACCTCATATATAAACACACTATTCAATCAACAGTGCTGAGAAAACTGGATAACCACATGCAGAAGAATGAAACTGGATCTTTTTCTCACACACACAAATTAACTCAATATGGATTAAAAGACTTAAATGTAATACCTGAAACCATAAAAGTTTTAGAAGAGAATCTAGGCCAGGCCAAGAATTTTTGACTAAGATCCCAAAAGTGAATATCAGAAAAACCAAAATAGACAAACAGGTCTTGAACTAAAATGTTCTACACAGCAAAACAAATCATCAAAGGTCTCAATCAAAAACCTATAGAATGGAGAAAGTACTTACAAACTATGTGTCTGACAAAGGACTAATATAGAGAAACTACAAGGAATTCAGATCACTGAGCAGGAAAAAACACCTAACCCCTTTAAAAGTGGGCAAGTTACATGAATAGGCATCTTTCTAAAGAAGATATACAAATATACAACAATCACATTAAAAAATGTTCAACATCACTAATGAAAGAAATGTAAATTAAAACCACATGCTATCATCTTACTTCAATTAGAATGGTCATTAAAAAGTCAAAAAAGCCACAGACATTGGTGCATACATGGTGAACAGAAGAGAATGCTTATACACTACTGGCAGCAACGTATGTTAGTACAACCTCTGTGGAGATCAGCATGGAGATTCCTCAAAGAATTAAAATAGATCTACCCTTCAATACTGCAATCCCATTACTGGGTATCTACCCAAAGGAAAAGGAGTTATTTTTATAAAAAATACACATGCACTTGTATGTTTATTGTAGCATAATTCACAATTGCAAAGATATGGAATCAATGTACATGCTCATCCACTGATGAGGGGTTAAAGAAAATTTGGTGTATATACACCAGTGGGTGTTACTCAGTCATAAGCAAGAATGCAATAATGTCTTTGGCAGCAACTTGGGTGGAACTGGAAGTCGTTATCCTAAGTGAAGTAACTCAGAACAGAAATATAAATTCTGGCTCAGCGCCTATAGCTCAACCGGCTAAGGCGCCAGCCACGTACACTTAAGGTGGTGGGTTCGAATCCCCAGCCCGGACTCACCAAACAACAACGATGGCTGCAACCAAAAAATGGCTGGGTGTTGTGGCGGGCACCTGCGGTCCCAGCTACTTGGGAGGCGGAGGCAAGAGACTCGCTTGAGCCCAGGAGTTGGAGGTTGCTGTGAGCTGTAATGCCACGGGACTCTACCCAGGGGGACAGCTTGAGGCTCTGTCTCCAAAAAAAAAAAAAAAAA
>CAUYTI010079432.1:0-11358 GCA_963575145.1 Galago senegalensis | reverse complement strand
TCTCCAACTATGACGGAGCTGGGAGTAATCAGGTTGCTCATGTCTGTTAAAGTATCTCTTACAAATTGGGGTGCATTCTGATTGGGTGCATAAATATTGATAATTGAAATCTCGTCGTATTGAGTACTACCTTTAACAAATGTAAGGTAACCATCATTGTCCTTGCTCACTTTTGTTGGTTTAAAACCTATTGTATCTGCAAATAGTATTGCAACACCTGCTTTTTTCTGCTTTCCATTAGCCTGGAAAATAGACGACCATCCCTTCACCCTGAGACTATGCTTGTCTTTTAAAATAAGGTGTGTCGCCTGTTTGCAACAGATATCAGGTCTGAGTTTTTGTATCCAGTCAGCCAGCCTGTGTCTCTTTAGAGGGCAGGTTAAGCCATTTACATTGATTGAGACAATTGATAACCCTTGCATAATTTTGGGTGTCGAGTTTTTTGAAGGTTCATTAGACATCTTTGATCCTTTAGTGACTGTGGAGTTTGGAATTTAGTCAAAATTTACTGGGTGGGTTTATTTGTGTGGTGGAGGATTGCATTGGTCTTTATGGAGGATAGGTTTGAGGATATCCTGGAGGGCTGGCTTAGTAATGGCAAATTTCTTCAGCATGTGAATATCATTAAAAAATTTAATTTCTCCATCATAAATGAAACTCTGTTTAGCTGGATAGAGGATTCTCGGTTGAAAGTTGTTTTGTTTTGCGAGGTTGAAGTTTGATGACCCCTCTCATCTAGCCTGAAAAGTTTCAGCAGAGAGATCTACAGTCATTCTAATATTCTTCCCCTTGTAAGTTAATGTTCTCTTGCGTCTAGCTGCTTTCAGGATTTTCTCTTTCATGTTAACTTTAGTAAAGTTGATTATGATATGCCTGGGGGATGTCTTGTTCGGGTTGAGTCGTGCTGAAGCTGTCTACTATCTGAATTTCAGGATCCCTTGGTATGTTTGGAAATTTCTCTTTCATAATTTTGTTAAGGAGAGACTCTGTGTTTTGTGAGGCAACTTCGTCACCTTCAGGGATTCCTCTGAGGTGAATATTAGTTTTGTTCGAATTATTCAAGATCTCTCTGAGTGAGAGATCTATCTGTCTTTGTTCTCCATCTTTCAAAATCTTTGGAAGTCTGGGTGCATACAAAGTCTTTGTCTTCAGTGTCAGAGATTCTATTTTCTGCCTCGTCCATCCTCTGACGAAGGGATTCAACCGTGCTCTTCAAATCTGCAACCTCTTGTTTCAGAGTATTGTAATCCTTGGTCATTTTGTCTTTGGAATCGTTAAATTTCTGGGACAGCTTTTGAACGATTTGAAATTCTAGCTCTCTCTTTTCCTCCACCCTGTTTATCTTACTCCCTATCCAGATTCTGAACTCAATTTCTGACATTTCAGATAACTGTATTTGTAGTGGGTCTTCCATTGTGTCTACTTCATCCTTCTTTGGGGACATTAATCTACTCTGGTTGTTCCGGTTGCCAGAGTTTTTCCGCTGATTCCATCCCATGTTGAATTTGCACTTTTCAGAAACCGTCCCTAAAACCCTTCTGCTACTAAATTGTAGTTTTCTCCTGGGTACAACCTTGCAAGACCCTGGGAGGTGGGGCCAGCGGGTCGGGTGATGCAGCCCACCCCTACAGGCAAGCAGCTGGCGGGATTGCCTGACCTTTCCCGGCAGGAGTCAATGGAAGCCACGGGCCTGCAGGGCTCCAGGCAGTGGGTGTGGCTCAGTGACCTGACCCAGCAGAAGTCTATCACTGTCAAGGGCCCCCAAAGCCATGGAGGCAAACGCCTGGTGGGGTGTGCAGCCCTCCCTGTTTGGCGTCAGTCCCGTTCACCGGCACCAAGGTCTCGGGAAGTGCAGATAGCAGAGCGGGAGACAGGTGAGCACAGAATGCACTGATTGAGGGGGGTCCATTTGCACACAGAAACTGTGGACCAAGGAGTTCTCCCAGTGAAGGACTGGGACAGGGGGTTGGTCTTGAAAGGGTGGGTGGATGTCGTTCCTGGCTCTTCTCTCCCTGTCCCAGCTGGCAAGGGGAGGGAGAGTGGATTGGAAACTCAAAATGGCAGAGCGAACACCAGTTCCACTTTTCTGCCTGGGGCAGGGTGTTCCGTGTCTCAACTGGGTTCCTCCAGGGTAGTAAACTTCTCTGTTGGCAGCTCTTACTCGTGGAGTGAGAGAATAGGTCCTCAGTTTATCGGTGGCCTGTAGGAGACTCGGAGGAGCGGTTGAAGAGGAAACAAAGGAAAAGCACACCTTTCTTGGGGGAGGGGATGGGCGCTAGTCCTTTGGAGAGATTTATGTACCTGTGGAGCGTCCTCTAGAAGTCTCTGCCTGTCTCAGAAGAGGTGTTCTGCTGGTATCACTCTTCTCTCTCAGCTGGGCTCCCAGTTTTTGACTTTGTTGGGTGTTTCTCCAGACTATCCTTTCTTCTGAACAGGAGCTTCTGTCGGAGACTAGTGCCTGTTGGCCATCTTGACCACTCCCCCCTTTGCTTAGCTTCTTATTGAACCATGTATCCAACACTTCCAAAAAAGTGTTAACACTTCTGTGTATGATGGAGTCAAATTTAATCAAGTTGCCAATTCCTGTTACAGTGTCTGTTATAAACTACGGTTCATTCTGGTTGTGTGTATAAATATTAATAATTTAAATCTCATCATATCACATTTAACCCTTAACAAATATGAAGTGACTATACTTATTCTTACTTACTTTTGTTGGTTTAAGGCCTATTGCATCTGCAAATAAATTTGCAACATGTTTTTTCTGCTTTCCATTTGCCACTAATATAAATGACCATCCCTTTACCCTTAGTCTATAATTACCTTTCAAGATAAGATGAGATTCTTGTATGCATCAGATATCTGTCCTGAGTTTTTGTATCCATTCAGCTACCCTGTACCGCCTTAGAGGACAATTCATATTAACTTGGAACATTAATAAGCCTGGTTAAAGTTTGGGTATCAAATTTTTGAAAATCCAGGAGACATTTTTAATACATTTCACACTGTGGAATTTGAAATTTGCTCAAAAGTTCCTGAATGAGTTTATTTTGTGATGCAGTATTTCACTAGTTATTATCGAGGATAGGTTTGCAAATATCCTGGAGAGTTGGTTATGGAATATTTTTTCAACATGTGAATGTCATTACAGTATTTCTTTTCCCCATCATAAGTGAAACTCAGTTTACCTGTATACAGGATTCTGTGCTAAAATTATTTTATTTTAGAATATTAAAAGTCTATGACCTCCCTCTTATGGCTTTAAAGCTTTCAGCAGAGAGATCTGCAGTCATTATAATTTTCTTCCACTTGTAAGTTATGGTATTGTTACATCTAGCTACTGTCAGCATTTTCTCCTTCATATTAACTTTAATGAAGTTAATCATGATGTACCTGGGGGATGTCTTATTTCGGTGGAGTCATGCTGGGTTTCTTAACCTGTCTGCTATCTGAATTTCAGGATCTCGTAGAATGTCTGGAAAGCTATCTTTCATAATTTCATAAAGAAGAGCCTCTGTGCTTTGTGAAACAACTTCATAGCCTTCAGGTATTCCTATAGGTTAATTTAAGTTTTATTGGAATTATTTCAGGGCTTTCTGAGAGAATGATCCATTTTTGCTATCCATTTCTCTTACTCTTTGAGCTCTTGGGAGGGTACAAAGCCTTTGTCTTCAATGTCAGAAATCCTTTATTCTGCTTGCTTCATTTTGTTACTGAGAGATACTACTATATATCTCAGAATTTGAGGGCTTCAAATTCCTGTCTCAATGTGTCAATATCTTTGGTGATTTTGTCTTTGAATTTATTGAATTCCTGAGATAACTTTTGAAATGCTACTTGAAATACTAATTCTAACTTTGCCTATATTCTATTAATCTTATTTGCAATCCAAATTCTTAGATAGATTTCTGACGTCTCAGTCATATGTTTATAAATGTGACCTTAGTTGCATCTGTTATATTTTTCCTTGGGGGATTTATTTACCCTGGTTATTAATGTTAGCAGTGTTTTTCTGCTGATTCCTCCCTGTGCTTATTTTACAGTGTTTGGCTAGAAGATCAGATAAGAAGTTCGGTTGTGGAAGCTGGGATTCATGATTGACTTGCATTTTGCCCAAATTGGGACTGTTGTCTGTACCTATTCTTCTAGAGCTTTGAAAAGGACCGCACAGTTTTATGGTTGGAGAAACTTGTGGCTTGCTTGGTATGGTAGGGCAAAGTGTCACTGTCTTGATTTCAGCTTGTCTCTGTGTACCCTAGTGAATCAGTTTTTCTATGTTGAAGCCTCATCTGTGGAGATATATTAGCAACTAAGTCACCTTGCTTTCCACAGACAAAAATTGGAAAAGAAAAATCAATTCTTCCCAAAACCAGACACTCAGGGTACAAGTTTGGATAGTCCTCGGGACATTGGCCCAGTTAAATAAGTCCAAATCAATTGTCCCAGTCAGCACTTGTCTCAGAAGGGGATTTTTAAAAGGTCTTCAGCAACTAGATAGTAGAGATCTGCTGGTAACTCAGGTGTGACTCACTCCAGTGCTCTGTGAGATCAGAAGGACCCACCCAGCAAATAAATTACTCTGGGAAGTTTGATGATTTGTTCATTACCTTGCACCTTGTCATATCTAGTCACTGGTAACTCCACAGGACTGTGATCCAGTTCCTTCCAATGAGCAGATGATCCAGGGGTTGACAATTGCATGAGTCACAGGGAGACCTATGTCTCCTAAGCCAGGCCACTGCTCTCTGCCAGTATCTGACTGGGTGATGTGAGTCCTGTCAACACTGGGTGCTTAATGGAAGCCAGGGCAGTTAACTCACTTCCAGCCACAACCCTGATTGATGTTGCTAGCTGAACAGGACAAAACAACTTCATGGTATTTGTTCTGTCACAGCTATATTTCTCCTGTAGATCAGATCCTGTCAAGGCTGCAGTTTGTGTTGGGGTGGGCACCATTAGAACTCACACTCATATATTCCAGCCAGTTCCAGCCTCTTCCTGCCAGCGTTTCTCTCAGCTATGATCCACTGAAGGCCAGATATCTCTTAGCCTCAGTAAAGCATTCCTATGGCTCAACCTTGCCTGTGTGCGAATTCTACTCCCTGTGCTCTGCACACTATCCATTATTCGTGGGGCTGAACTTCTTTCCCAAGAAGTTGTGAAACACTTGTCTCAGGAGGGGATTTTTAAAAGGTTTTCAGCAACTAGATAGTAGAGATCTGCTGTTAACTCAGGTGTGACTCACTCCAGTGCTCTGTGAGGTCAGAAGGACCCACCCAGCAAATAAATTACTCTGGGAAGTTTGATGCTTTGTTCATTGTCTTGCACCTTGTCATATCTAGTCACTGGTAACTCCACAGGAGTTACCATTCTGCCAGCCATTCTGCCATTGGCTTCCACTGGTTGCCCTGCTTCCTCTGGTTGCCCAGACAGACAAAATGTGTCTGTCATAAATATCCCCAGGGATATGAGCCCTATTGTTCCTGCTACTGCAGCTGGTACTCTGCACTTTGGGGCACTGCTGCTCCTGTATAGTTCCCTCTCAGTTGACCACATTCTCCTTACTCCTGTGTCACAGAACCAAGACAGATCAGCAATAGTCCTCACTCTGTCCACTCCTCTAGACAAAATTCACATACATCTGGACTTCATAGTGAATAAGCTTCCTGACCTCATGGTAAAAAGTTTAGAGAGTGCTGAGAGTTCAGAATTGCAGATAGATAGAATATATATAGTCTTATACATTTTCATGCCTGGAAGGAAAGTTCCATGGCACTCTAGTAGGGGTAGAAGGTCCAAATTTTAGAGGGTTTCTCCAACTGGATAGAAGAGGAGGACATTTAAACCCTGCATGCTTGTTTGTATGGAATATACTATGAGCTCTTCTCATTTGGGAGGGGACTTCTCTCTGTTTGGCAATGGGTTTTGTACCTCTTGTATGTATCCTTGGTGTCACAGCTCACATCAGTGTTGATGTGCATTCTAAAACCTTCCCTATTGGCTCAGCTCCAAACAATCAGCTTACTAGCTAAACTTTTGTCTTTTAACTCTCCTTCTGCACAGAAGCATTTGTGGAGAGCTTGCTCCAGTCTGCCATCTGATGCCACCTTCTCTTTTACTTTTTCCTCTAGAATATCCCTGTTTCCAATGGTAGTGTCTCACTGAAGTTTCCTTCTCAAAATCTGATGAGGCACTATGTCCAGTGGTGTACTCTCTACCTGAAGTTATTTATGACTATCATGAGAAGTATAAGCCTATCTATAAATTTTCATCAATCCTAATTTTTGTGCTAATTGTGTCTGAACTTTTGGCTTCTTGCCCACATGGCACATTGACAAGTTATGTGGAATCACAAGTATAATACAAAATAACTACTAAAACGTGATAAGGATAAAAGAGATCCATGCATAGTAGTGGTGATCTCCCGCCACTAATAGGTAAAATAGTCTTGATATACACCCATCATGGCACCCAGCAAAGCCTGAGGAAGGGACATCTTCAAAGTCCCCAGTAAGGTCATTTTTTAAATAGAGCTCAATGACTTACTCCACACATAATTAAAATATTTTGATGCTCTGTGTAGCCAAATTAGGTAGATCTCTTGAGATCCCATGTTAGAGACAAGGCTGGGAAACAGAAAGAGAACCTCAATTCTAATCTCCCCCTGGATTTCTACTCAAATAGAAAGGATAGTCAAGTATGGTATCCCTTACCTATAGTTCCAACTGCTCCAGGGGCTGAGGCAGGAGGATCATTTCAACTGAAAAGTTGAATGTCTTTGTGTGCAATGCTGAGATCATGGACAATCCAGCCTGAGGAACAGAGTGAGAGTTGGTCTCAGGAGAAAGAAAGAAAGAAAGAAAGAAAGAAAGAAAGAAAGAAAGAAGAAAGAAAGAAAACAAAAAAGAAAGAAAGCAAGCAAACAAAAGAGAAAGAAAGAAAGAGAGAAGAAAATTTTGCTAGGTACATTTTTGAAAGGTGAAATTACAAGGAAACATCCGTGGGCAGATGGAATATAGGACGACATATAGGAGGAGATTTTTTGTAGTACTCAGGGGAAGAAGGAATAATGAGTTAGGACAAATTTGTTTGTGATTGGTTCCTTACAAGACTGCAAGTTTAACTGCTGTGTAGTGATCATTCACATAGGTCTGGTCCCTGATGTTGAAAAGACTCAGGCAAATCTAGGGGAAATTTTTCAACACTAAATCCATGGTCAAAACTAAAAAGAATAGCCAGTTGTTGTGGCATGCACCTGTAGTCCCAGCTAGTCAGGAGACTGAGAGAATAATATCACCTAAGGCCAGGAGGTAGAGGTTGCTGTTATTTGTAGATGCCACAGAACTTTAATAAGTGTGTCAAATAAAGTAAGTTTCTATTTCCATGAAAAAGAAATGAAGAGTAACTCCTGTACCAATGGTTTTCTCCATTCATTTATTGAAACAGAGTCTTGTTTTGTTCCATTTGGTAGAGTACCTTGGTATTATATCTCACAGCAAATTTCAAGTGTTCTCATCAAGCAAACCTATTCCCACAAGTGGCTTGCCAGGAGCCTGCTTAACATGTGGCTGTTTTTATTCTTCACAAGTGGTATCTCATTAGTGCTTAGACTTGAATCCAATTCAGAGGCTCAGACAATCCAAGAGAGTGGGCCTCCCAAATCGCCAAAACAAGAGGCATGCAGAACTGCCCCTGGCCTCATAACCTAGTTTGAAATATATCCCATTATTGATGTCTAAAGTGGTGGATCAACATGAAGGTGGTAAGTTCAAAAATGTTCCCAGCCCATCTGCAACAGTAAATAACTGGGAATTGAGGCAAGTGCCTATATTTCAAGCTATGAGGAAGGCTGAGTCCAAAGAATCTTCCGAGCCCAAGAGACAGAGTTTTCTGTGAGCAATTGCACAACACTCTACAAAGAGTGACAAAATCTTGTCTGAAAAAACAAACTAAAAAACAAAATATCCAAAAAGTATCACACTTAAGTGTTTCTATGCAGTTTTAACATGTGGAATGTAGCCTAATTCTCACTGTTGTGCCAGACTAGTATTTGTAATCTCAGATGTTAATGTAACCAATAAGGTACAAATGGAAGATCAATTCTATGTCTTTGGATGTAGGGTTAAGAAATGTCCTGGTTCAAACTCTTGCAGGACACCAGCTGAAGTGAAAAAAAAAAGTCCTGTGAGTATCATTGACCAGAAGCCTAGATCCCATGACATTCCAGGATGAAGACACTACATGGTCACTATGATGACATCACAATGGGAGTAACCCTGGGTAACCATCGTTAAGCTTAGTCTTATACCTGTTAAGTATGCATAGTTACAGTTTGGGTTTGTTGTTGTAATCAAACTGTGATAAATAGCAAGGTTCTTTTCTCCACCCTCACTTACTGCTTTCTAAAATTTGTTTTGTAACTATGTCCAAGGGATTCAACACCCACCCTTTCATTTCATGGCATGGAATTATAATCCAATATAAGCAGATGGTTTATACCAACTGCAATCCTGGGATGTTATAGAACAAGAAATCAAGCACAATGATCAGACAATGATTTGACAGATGTAAATGATATGTCACAGAATTCTCATTTCTACTTTTCATGTTTGATTTCTTTCTGTACAATAGGCTTATTTTTGACTGATGGTGTCTCAATGAAGTTTCCCTCCTGGTGAGGTACTGTGTCCAGTAATGTACTCCATACCTAGAGTTATTTGTGATGAAAATGAGAAATATCAGAATATCTTTAAATATCCACCAATCCTGAATTCTATGATCAGTTTGCCTACACTTTATGGTTTTGGACATGATTCACTTTGAAGTGCTAAGTTGGATCACATGTATAATACTCAATTTAATGAAACGTGATAAAGATAAAAGAGAACCATGCATAGTTGTGGTGTTTTTCCACCATGGATAGGTAAAGCAGTCCTGACATACACCCTTGATGATACTTGTGTCATCAAGGCCTAAGGATTGGACAATCCTCAATGTCCCTGATAACCTCATTTCTCAATGACTGAGCTCAATGTCTGATCCCAGATATGATTATAAAATTTCAATGCTCTAGGCAGCCAAATTGGAAATAACCCCTTAGTTTCCATCTTAGAGACAAAGATGATCAAAAGAAAGACAGCCTAAGCCCTGATATCCCACTGGGTTTCTACTCAAATAGAAAAGGCAGTCAAGTTTTGAATCCCTTACCTATAGCTCCAGCTACTCCAGAGTCCAAGGCAGGAGGATCATTTCAACCTAAGAATTGGATGTCATTGTGTGCAATGCTAAGCTCATGGAAATCTAGCCTGGGGAATAGAGTGAGAGTCAGTGTCATGAAAAATAAAGAAAAAAAAAGATACAAATGAAAGAAACACAAACAATAGAAACAAGGAAGGAAGGAAAGAAGGAAGGAAGAAAGGAAGGAAGGGAAGAAGGAAGGAAGGAAGGAAGGAAGGAAGGAAGGAAGGAAGGAAGGAGAAGAAAGAAAGAAGGAAAGAAAGAAAGAAAGAAAGAAAGAAAGAAAGAAAGAAAGAAAGAAAGAGAGAAAGAAAGAAAGAAAGAAATGATTTAATGTAGGTATAGTTTTTAAGAGTGAAATTACAAGGACAGTTCAATAGGCAGATGTAATGAAAGACTATGTAAAAGAGGAAATTTATTGTGGTCCCTGGGTAGACGAGGTATTATTGAGTTAGGACAAGTTAATTTCCAGTTGTTTCCTTAGGGGACTGCCAGTTGATCTGATAGGTAGGGTTCATCCATAGATGTCCAGTCCCTGGTCTTAAACTGATTGGGGCAAGGGAATAAATATTAGGCCAGATTGAAAAGTGCAACAAAATAGGTAGAATGTAGAATCTGGATATTTAAGTGTGAATAAAAAAACCTGTCTTGAGTCAAGAATTCAATGTATAAGCATTTTAGTGACTATAAGAGTCTATACCAAAGGGTCAGAGTTGTGTAAAATCTGAAGTCTTGAGTAATAGGGGTTGTGAGAAAAAAAAATCTGTATGAGAGAATATTTATTCTTGCTTCCATCTAATCTAGGGAAAAATTTCAAGACTTTATCCGTGTCAAAATAAAAATAATGGCAAGGCATTGTGGCATGAACTTATAGTCCCAGGTACTCAGGAGAGTATTAGAAAAAAACCATCTAAGTCCAATATTTGGAGGTTGCTGTGATCTTTAGACACAACAGATCTTTACTGAGTGTGATAAATAAGGTAAATCTTAGTGTATACTAAAAAATTAAAAATGAGAAGGAACTGCAAAACAAATGTTTTTCTCCATTTATTTATTTAGACAGAGACTTGATTGTTGCCTTTGGTAGAGTACCCCAGGATTGTAACTTATAGCCAACTTCAAGTGTTCTTGTCAAGCGAACCTATTTACTCATTGGCATGGTAAAATCCTGCCTAATATTTGGCAGTTTTTTACTCTTCAGAGATTTGTATCTCATTTGTACTGAGACTGGTCTCCTATTCAGAAACTCAGACAATCCAAATTATGGGGCCTCCTAAATTGCCAAAGTGAGAGGAATGAAGAACCAACCCTGGCTACAAAACCTAGTTTGAAAAATGTCCCATCTTCAATGTCTGAAGTGGAGGGTCAACATGATGGTGGTGAGTTCAAAACTGGTCCCAGTCAATCTTCAACCAAAAACAACTGGATATTGAAGCAGGTGCCTGAAGTTTAAACTACTAGGGAGGCTGAGAAAAAGAATGGCTTGAGCCCATGAGATGGAGGTTTCTATGAGTTATGATGGCAAAGAACTCTACTGAGAGTGATAAATCGAAACTAACTCTCTCAAAGGAAAAAAAAAAAGCATCCTTATAAGGTGTCTCTATGCAGTTCCACCATCAGGAATGCAGACAGAGTCCCACTGCTGTACAAAATCTCAACTGTTGTCAGCCAAGTGACTTCAATCTAAATTGTGAATGTAATCAATAAGGTACAAATGGGAGATCACTTCTCTGTCTGTGAATAGATGTCTATGAAATGTCCTGGATCGATTAATAGCTTTTATAGGAATGTCATAATCTAATTTAGCCTTAGAATATGGAAAAAGGGTAGGAGGGGGAGGTAAGGGGATGGCATGGGAGGAGGCGGTGATTGGTGGGGTCACCTCTATGGTTTATCTTACAAGGGTACAAGTGAATCTTTCTTTTTTTTTATTGAATGTTAACTATGTACATTGATACTTTTTTGGGGTACAGTTTGGGATTTTCACATGCATTCTGAAATACTTCCATCAAACTGGTCAACACAGCCTTCATGTCATTTTCTCAGTTATTGCTTTAGAACGTTCACATTCTACTCTTAGAAAGATTCACCTGTACCCCTATAAGACAAACCTCAAAAGTG
>CAUYTI010079431.1:0-38456 GCA_963575145.1 Galago senegalensis | reverse complement strand
AGAGGCAGGGAGGCGCTGGTGGGTTTGGTGAAGGACTGCTCCTCATGCCTCTGTCTGCTCTGCCTCTTTCCAGTGTGTCCAGAAAAGTACCGCCCTGTGCCTCAATTTTTAAAGGGAGGGCTGAGCATAATGCACTTGAGGTTTCCCATCAAGTGTGGCAGCCGCTCCCCCTGAGCTCACCCATCCCCAGCGATGACCTGAAGCCTTGTAATAACAACATCATCTTTTCATCTTCACACCTTGATGCAGCAAACAAGGGAAATAATTAAAAGTTGCAATTTCTCATTAGTAGTTATATTAAGCAGTGCTTATATTTTTGTATTTTAAAGACAGATGAATCACTATATTAATCATAAATGACAATTCTACATGTAAAGTAAAGCAATAGGGGCCCCCATTATCATCATACTTGTGGGGGAAGTGAGGCCAAGATGAAATAAATGCAATCAAAGTCAGAAACACTATTATGTTGCTTGTCTGGTTCATTTGTTTTCTGGGACAACAGTCACGACGCGGCACGTACTGGGCAACCTAAAGCAACAAAAATGCGTCATTTTGGGGTTAGTCCTGCAAAGTCCAGAGATAGGGACCCATGTGCTCTGGTCATTCTGGGAGGATCCTGCCTCCCTCTTATCGGCTGTGGGTGGTTTGCTAACAAGCTTTGGCGTCCCTTGGTTTGCAGCCACATAACTCTTTTCTCTGTCCTCATCGTCACATGGCGTCCTGTCCACAACCTCCTGTGTTCTCAGGACCATATTATCAGAACACTAGTCACACTAAGTCGGGAGGATACCACAGTCCTATGTGGCCTCATCTCAACTAACTTCACCTGCAATGATAATATATTTTAAATAAGGTCACCATAAGCAGTACTGGGGGTTAGGACTACAATTTATCTTAAAAGATGGATTTATTTAATTATACCCATAGAAAGGAAGAATTTACACTTGTATTGAAAAATATTTTTAAAATGTAATGCAATGTACATATTGCATTCATATGTTATATGCTTAGAACCAAATAAAATGAACTTTATTATAATGATATACAAAAAAGCCCTCTGTACTAGAGGCTTATTTCTGAAGGAAAAGTGTGTGAAGTTAATCTTTAAATCTGACCCAGCTGTTGCTTTTATTTTTCTAACATGGGATAATTAAATACTGCTCTTTTTTGTTTACATCCTTCCCAGTCATCCAGAAGTATCTTCCACTATAAGATTCAAATTGGGAGTGGGAATTAATTCAGACCCTTCCGGTCACCTTTCTCTCTGAGGATATTTAATCTTTAGGCTGCCCTGAGAGCTCAGCTGTCTGGTCATGTGATCCTGACATCACATGATCATATTTGACTGACCCAGGCTCAGTCAAAGGTCTGTGTATGTCTTCTTCTTCCTCTGGTCACTACCTGTGCCAAGCACCCCTGTAGAGCTGCAGTAGTCCTCAGCCTGGAACATTGGCTGGGACCTATGAGTGGTCAGGACAGCTTTGTCCCCAAGGAGAGAACCTGAGAACTCCCTGTCATTCAGCAGTGTTTGAGGCTTATATCATAAATTAATGTCCTGGTAACTTGGTCAGACTGCTGCTGGATCCAGGAAGGATGGTGACCACTAGTGGCTTCTCCAGTGCTGGAGCCACAGGTGAGAGTGACCATCTCTCGTGGTATGTAGGAAGCTCTTGAGTCACCACAGCCTGAAGACATACTCTGAACCCCAAATCAGACTCATGATAGGAGTGAGGAAGGAAGACTGAGGGACCCTTCAAAGGCTGGTCTCAGAAATCTTTTTCTACCTGGGCAAAGAATGAGAAGGAAGAGGTGTCCAGGCCATGGTGTGGCCTTTCCAAAAATCTTGCAGACCCACACTGTTTCTAGACTCTGGGATGGTTCCTTGATTTCCTCCTCAGCTCTCTGGGAGGAGGGTGTGTGTTGGGTTGTGCATTATGGGAATAGGAGCCAACAGTACCAGCACCATCTGATTCTGGGTTCCCCCCAGCCCAGGGAGCAGCAACAGTGTCAAGCAAGCTGGGTGCTGTGAGCCCTGAGTTTGCCTCTTGGGAGGAAGCACCTGCTGTCCTCTCTAAATCAGGCTGAGGCAAGAAAGTAAAAGCAGAACTAAAAGAATCTGTCCTAGCTGCCCTGTGTAGGCCTCAGCCAAGCTGCAGGCATTTCTGTTGTCAGTATGTTTCTTCCTTGACATACATAGGCCCTAGATTGTAATTTAGTAATTTCCCTGGACTTCCATCGCCTTTGAGGGCAGGTGGTCCGACGGTCTCAAGGGCAAGGATGCGGGCAAATCTGACCTTACACCTTGAGGCTGGGACTTTGAGGATGATGTCATATCTCTCTGTTTTATGACCCTCATGTGCACTCCTGCCCTGAAAAGTGGATAAAAGAGACTCAAGAGATTGAGTTGGGGGACTCGGTTTTGGAGACACACTGGTGTTTCAAGTTACCTCCCGGCCATAATAAACCAGCTTCCTTTAATCAACTGGTGCCTGCAATCTTCTGTCTGCGTTGGTTTCCTGCTACAAGGCCAGTCAGCTCAGGCCCCAGGAGCATTAAATTTGAACCATTTGAGTTTTTTCCAGTTCTGGCTCAGCCCTGAGAAGACCCATAGCTCCCCCTGCTGGGCTGAGGTAACTGTTGTTCCTACTTTCTTTTACTTGAGTGAAATATCTTCCCTAGTGCCTGCATTTTAGTTTCATATATACTTGAGTCTTTACAAAGTGTTCTATTAAAAAACCCTTTTATTTTATTAAAAAGTTTTGTACTATAATTTCCATTTAGTTTTTATAACTTCTACATTTTTCTGAAATTTTACCCTTTGCCATTTGCTTCAAAAATATCTGAAAAAGCTGATGAAAAGAATTTTACGATTGCTGACTTACATAACACCTGCCATACAATTTCATCACTTAGATTATCTCACTGTCTATGTCTGTGGATCCTGTTTTCCCCATTCAAGTTGTAGGTTTTCCTGTTCTTGATATGATAATTGATTTCTTTTTGTATCTAAGACATTTAGGATATCATATTACCAGACTCCTGGATGTTTTGTCAATAGAGCTGAAATATCACCTGGTATTTGTTTATTAGTTTTCTCTGTTGGTTTTAATTTTGTCACTCGAGGTTCTAGGTGCCCAGCTTCCCTTGGGGCAGCAGAGCAGGAAGCCCAGTGGGGACAGGCAGCCCCTCCCTCCAGGGCACCAGGAGCTGCTCCTCTTCTTCCTCCCTGGGCAGAGAGGACCCTGCTTCCCAAGTGGCCAGGACCTGCTCTCTGGCCCAGCCCCTCCCTTTGGACCCCCTCTTCTTCTAGGCCCTCACTGACACAGATCCCATAAAGAAAGGTGAATGAATGAATGAATTTTGTCAATCCCAGACACCCATTCCAGGGTGATACAGACACTGAGTGCAATTTTCAGTGAGTGGGAGGAGATGGGTCCTGGAGCCTCTGGGTTCCTGATCCTTGTCCCTCCTCACTAGACACTGAGAGGAGATTAGCGCCTGCCAAGGTGGCCTCCCCAGCCTCTAATCCCACTCTGCACCCTTGGAGTCACTGCCATCTGAGACACTGAATGTGGTGCCAGGGCCTGGGACAGAGGCCCTGGGCTGTGAGGGGCCTTCAGGCAGCCCTGAGTCCTCACTTGGCCTGAACCTCAGTGAGCAGAGGGAGGGAGGAGGAAAGGGAGGAGTCCAGATGTGGGGAGCACCTCTGCTCTGCTCCCCAAGGCCCCTAGTGGGGCCCTGATGCCCCAATCTACTCATCCTCCCTCCCCCTTGAGCAGAGACAGCCCTTTATTCTCCCCTGGGATGTGAAGCCCCACTCAGGGCAGAGTGTGACCTGCCCATGGGAGCTGGTGCTGAGACAGAGATCACAGGAAGAGAGTGACTTGCACACTCTAGAGGCTCTGGGAGAAATAGCTGACTGAAGAGGGGACCCTGGATAGAAGACGCTAAGCATGGTTGTTTTGTGATCTTCCCCAGGACCCCTCGGGGCAGACCTAGGCTTCCTGTGGCTTCAGGACTCAGATCATCCCATGTTTTCTCTTTGTCACTGCTCCAGGCCCTGGACATCTTCCCTGCATAGGTCACAAAGGACACTTTCTTCTCATGATGTACCCACCCATTACCACATCTTGTCCCACATTTGCCCTCTGACCTACCTCTACTCACTTTAATTGTTTTCCACATAACCATGGGGCCTCAGTCCCCCTGAGGCTGTCTCTGCAGAGAGCTCAGTACTTGACAAGACAGCTGGGCCTGGGCCGCCCACGGCTGAACCTCCCTCTTGCTTCCCTTCTGCACTAGCCCTAGGCCAAGCCAGAGCCAGCCTTGCAGATGCTGAGCCAATACATCCCTCAGGATCAGACTTCACTGTCACACTCAATTCATGAGGGGAAGACATGGAGATGGAGATCCTGTCTGCAAGGACTGCTGGAAGTGCTTCCTGATAACCCTAAATAGACACTATCTGTCTACTAGTCAATTCCCCGACTCTGGTCTCCCATCCACATGAAGGATTCAAGACCTGAATGGGGCAGAAAATTCCAAGGTCCAGGGGCCCACCATGGTGCAGGAAGGAGCAGGGAGCAGAAAGCAGCTCTTCTGGTGGCTCTTTGCAGATGCTGGACAGAGGTGACATTGCTCTGTGGGCTGTGCTTTTATCCTTCTAGTCCTCAAGAACTGTGGAGCATTCCAGCATCATCTCAACTAAGGAAAAGAGAGAGTGGAGAGAATCATAACATAGACAAGTTAGCAGTGAAGTTTCCCAGAGCCATCTCCTTACCAGGAGGAGACCTTGGATAGAGGATGCTAACCATGGTTGTTCTCTCCCCTGGAGACACACTCTGAGGATAAAGAGGACCCAGATTCCCTAAGGCTTCAGAGGTCAGGGAATGATTCACAAAGCCCCGGCCAGGTGCAAGCAACATCTGGGGGGCTGAGGGATACTGGGTGTTTCATGTCACCTAAGCTACATTTCTATTCCTCACCACACCCCTCCTACATGTGGGGGAGTCTCTTATAGCCTCTGGAAGCAAAGGTTCTGCTTGGACTAGGAAGCCAGTGAGGAAGATGAGATTCTCTTTGACCCCATGAGGATGAGCCAAGGTAAGAGCCTCAGGCTTTCTGGGAGCAGTGAGAGCAGAAGCCACAACCTGAGCAGAAGTTGGTACAAGGTGGTGACAGAGGAGGGATAGATTTGAGGGGAACATGAGGGATACACCCCAATCTTACTACCCCATGGATGCGAGTTTGTGGTATCATTGATTTGTAATCAGCTCTAACAGCGATGGTCATCCTGACCCTGTCCCTAGAGGTGAGGGGTGTCAAGGAAGCCATGGTGACAAGAGAGAATCAGGCTAAACCTTTGAACATCCTAGACTCCTGTCTAGTCACAAACTCAGGCTTTCTTCCTGGGAATCCTTGGTCACAAGCCTTCATGGTCAATATAAGATCCATGGTCTGTGACACTCTCTTTGCAGTAGTAATTAACCTTGGGAGGTGGTCACATCATGAGCTCCACATGGAGGGTGATACGGGCACAAGTTGGGGTTTTCTGGTCCCTGATATCCCACAGACCCTCAACCACAGCATGGACTATTGAAAGCTCCAATGAAGGAGGAGAGGGGAGGACAAAAGCCAGTGTCTGTGGTCTCAGGGAAACCCACCCATGGGGTCCCCATGCTCCTGAGTGGGACCAGCTGTAGGCAAGTCACATTTACAGGACCTGCATTCCCCAACTCTGCTGGAGCAGGCTCAGCATTTCTCAGCAGAGGTGGAGGCTCCCCTTCCCTTCTTGCCTCCCACAAGGAGGTTGCTGCCTCAGCCCCATAGTTGTCCCCAAACGCACCCTCTCTCCTGATGTGACAACTAAAGCTGCAGGAACCCATGAGTGAGCCAGGCCAGCAATTCCTCCCTGACCCATGTCCTCAACTGCATTTCACATTCCCCTGCCTGGTCCCTGGGACATAAGGAACCTCAGGTAACCCTGGGCACAGGTGACCAGGAGCAAAGTGGAGGTCTGCTGTGACAACTGGAAGGGCACAGTCCAAGCTATAGGACTGTCTACCTGATGAGATTGTCCCTGGGCATGGACCAACACGTGAACCAGGAGAGGATCATTTTCCGCGTTTCCTGAACAAGGCCAGCCCCACAGGTACTGTATTTATCACATGTGGATAAACAGGCAACATTTCAGTGTCATCAGGGGGCTTTGGGTTTTGCTTTTGGTTTTCCTGAGACTTCAGAAACATTTGGAGAGAAACTGAGAGTAGAAATAATTTAAACACCAAAGGTCCTCCCACGTAGAGTTTGTGCATATGGAGCATATTTAGAAATTTGAAAATTGTCATAGAGAAAGCTCTAGAGCAGGTTGAGGTTTTTGTCCCACTTCCTCATCTGCCTGTGTCACTGTGAGTAACACCATTGCTGTCATAGGACTGACAGTAATAATCAGCCTCGTCCTGAGACTGGAGGTTGGAGATGGTCAAGTAGCGGTCAGCCCCAGAGCCGGAGCCCGAGAAGCGGTCAGGGATCCCGTCCCCCTTGCTGCTGCTTCCAGCACTGTCAATCCACATCAGGTACCGAGGGGCCTTCCCTGGCTGCTGCTGATACCAATACATGTAGTAGCCTCTGAGTGCACTGCTCAGGGTGCAGGTGAGCTTGACTGAGGATCCCAGGGAGGCAGAGGCAGAGGGCAGCTGAGTCAGCACAGGCTGAGAGAGGGATCCTGGAAACACAGACAACCATTATGACTTGGAGGAAGGACAGGAGGGAAGGACAGTGCTGATGTGGGTATGGGAAGTGGGCTGGGGGATCAAGGTGCTGAGGACCATCTTGACCTGTGAAGTGAAGGAGGAGGCCGAGGAGGAGGAGTGGGGTCCAGGCCATGGTGCAGACACCCCAGAGCTCTGCTGAGGCAGACACTCTGCAGATTTCTCTTATTTTCTCTCCAGCCCCAGAGGAGAGAGAGGGACCCTGCATGCAAATGTGCTGTTCTTCCCCTGCCCAGCCCAACCCTCTCTAGGCCTGTGTTTTGCCCCAGTGGTTGGATTTCACTTCTAGGAGGGGAGTTGGGCTGGACTTTTCTGTGACTTCCCAAGGTCCCAGAATATACTCAGCTACTGTCCCCAGAGAGTCTTGGGCAGAATGTCTAAGCCAGATGTCCAGGATCCCAGCTGAGCCCCACAAAGCCCTCAGTGACAGCCCCACGGTGCCCCCTGATGCACACATCCAGGTCCAGTGTGTCTGATCAGATGCCAGGGCATCCTGACAGAGGCTCCTGCCCCTCCAAGGCCTTGACCACTGCCCACTTCCTGCCCAAGAACAGAGTGAGGCCCCTCCTCAGGGAAGTTCCTGCCTCATCTCAGTTTTTATCTTTTTATTTGAGTCTCCTCAGTGGGGACAGGACACACAGCTCACCCCCCATTAAGGAGAAGGTGCATCTCCTTTACAAACTGTACAAGAAATAAGATGCACACCCAGGCTGCTCTTGAAGCCAGTTTCTCTCTCCCCCTGGATTCTCCCCTGCCCCTTGGCTTGCAGCTGCACAAGTCCCTTCTCTGCCTCCATCAGCATGTGACATTCTCTCTGTTTCCCCCTGTCTCCTCATGGCCACCTTTTTAGGAAACCAGACCATCTCACCAGGAGGTCACCCTACTAATGGATGATCTCAGCTTAACTAATTTCATCTGCAAAGACATTGTTTTTTAAATAATGTCACCTTGGGAATTACTATGGGTTAGAAGTTTAACATATATTGCCAGAGAGATTGATTTAAATGTAATATTATAAAGAAGAATCTTCCTTTAAAATTTTACATTTTTAATATTTTTGAAAGACGTTAACATATACATCTTGTATTGAAATGGAAGCTAATAAATTAAGTTTACTAATATACAAAACAAAAAAGGTTTCTTCTTTTTGCTCCTAGTCAGAAATATACCATGAGAGATGCTTATTTCTGAAGGAAAAGTGTCTGAATTTAGACTTTAAATCTGATCCATATGTTCCTACTGTTTTTCAAACATGGAATAATTGAATTCTGCTTTTGTGGTCCATGTGTTTCCAAACTATTCCCACATGTCTTCCACAGTAAAACATCAATGGTTATGGGAATTAATTTAGACCCTTGTATTCACCTTCTCTCCTAGGACCATCCCCACATGGGCTGCCCTGTCACAGAGCAGGAATCTCCTCAGCTGTTTCTCCACTGACATCTCTCCTTAGACTTTCCACTCTGAGCTGGGCATGGACCAAATGAATGTCCCTTGGTCTCCCTCAAATTCTCCTTTGAGAGATTTTTATCTTTAATGAGGAATTTTTGCCTCACAGCATGAGCAGAGTGAGGAGATATGAACAGTGGTTCAGCCTAAAAGTTGAAAAGAACAGGGTGCGACACTGTCGGACCTACTTGTCTAAGAAAAATCAGGTGTTGGTTGAAGATCTGTCAGGAGCAGTCGCCTCCTGAGCTAGACTTTGTCAGAGCCACCAGCAAGAGTGACTGCACCAGGATGGAAGAGCAGAAGGAGGGATATTGTTCATTCCCCATGTATGCCCAGCACTGTGTCAGTCTTAGGACTGCCACACCAGGTCCCACAGGGACAGTCAGCCTCATCCTCAGCCTGCAGCCCAGAGATGTGCAGGTTCCCTTCCCTGGCGGAGTCATCAGTCCCCGTCAGTGAGCACAGGCCCAGCCCTGAGGCCCAGGCTCCTTGGAGTGACTGGTCCTTCCTGAGCAGGTGTGTAGAGACCACAGGGCAGTCCCCCAGGGCCCCCTGCTGGTCACAGAACACCTGAGTGCCCAGCTGTTCTCTGCTGCTACCTTGTCACTGCCTCTGTCCCCATCACACATGGGCGGATTCCCACCTCCTGTGATACCACTACACATCATGATAACTGCAGTTTCTCACCCTCAGAGGTATCCTGATCGCTTCTCAGCCTTTTGGTCAAGATCAACTGTGCAAGTATCCTTGGCTCTGGCAGATGCAAACTTAAATAAATGACAACTTGTTTTTATGTTGGTTTATGTAGAAAAAACATTATAATATTTATATTATACCATTGACATATAATTAAATTTTTAGAGTTTCATTTCTCATGTTTGGTGAACTAACTACTCATAAATATTGACTTTTTTCTTTGCTCTCTCTAACTTGCTAGTCAGTTTTAATATTTTGCTGATTGATAAAGTGAAATACACACAATGAATCCCAAGGTCTGCAGCTGAGGAGCTGGTGGGGTCCCTCACCATGTGAGAGTCAGACCTGATGTCACTCACATTCTCCCACATCCTCTATTCCCTTCTCCAGTCTCGGAGAAGCATCTCCCTGCTGTCTGCAATCCCAAAAACCTCTCATTCTTTTCTCAGGAAGTTTTCCAGTGGGATTATCTACAGAATTCTGGATTGTGGGATTAAACATTCAAATTTCCCTAATCACAGAGTAGAATTTGCCTCTGCATTTAGCACTTTGCTGCAGAATAGCTCACTAGCTCTTTGTTAATTTAGATGTCAGTGGGTTACCCTGTGAGGCTCTTATACTCTGAGCTTCTTTTCCCCTGGAGGCTCTTCAGTGCTCAGGATCTGCTCCACCAACAATGGTTATTCTTTTTTTTCTCAGTACTTGGGGGCCCATGACGTCCTTCCTCACTGTTCCTGCATGAACTCATGCATCCAGTCCATCCTAGTGTTCAGCTTCTCTAACACTCAAGTGCACAGTCCTCTCCTATTTTCTACATTCTGAGGATCACATTTGTATTTGTCAAGTTCTCTATCATCAAATCAGAACTGAAACTCAACATACCACACTATAATATAAACCTTGATCTTTGCCTGAGATCTGCTCCTGTTTCTGGGAATTTTATTTAGGCAAATTCACATATCCATTCATAAAATAATTTATTTTTGTGTGTGTGCCAGGCTGAGTTTTGGGCATTATAAGCACAGATATGACAAAACAGGAGGAAAATAAAATCTGGACCTTAGTTTCCCAGTGGGGGAGCTGTTTATCAAACTAGGATCCCCACAGGTGCTTACCACTTTTTTTTTGGACCAAAGCTGAAGGAGCCTCAGCAAAATCACAGACTCTCACTCTATGAAGCTCCCTACTCTCTCGTATGTTGTTCCAGGAACCTGAGCAATCTCTGCAGCTCTAACTTCCCACCTGTCCCTGACTCAGTAAGAACCTCATGACCATCTTGGCTTCAAAACCTTGTGAGACAGAAAGTCTCCAAGACTTTTACATCCAGAAAAAATGCGTGTTCACTGATGAACTCATGTGTGTGTCTTCTGAGGTCACATAGACTGATTCTGCCTGTAGGCCAATGTGCAGTATCTGAAAACAGTTATTTCACACATTTGATTCCATGTTATGGTTCTTCATGCTGAGACGGTTGGCCTGTTTGCCTTTTATGCATCATGGCCAGAGACAGAAGGTGACACACTCTTGGTGTCACTGGCTTTGCCTGTCTGACTTCAGAGTCAATGAGTTTCATCCTCTCTGATGGTTTCCATAGACCCCATACACACGTTCTGATCAGTGCTTGTCAGGGTTTGCTAAGCTTCTTATAAATGCCTTTGATTTGTTTCATCAAATTTGAAAAGTGGGTCATCACAGTCAAGTACATTATTCTGTCCGTTTTTCCCAGTCCTCTTTCTGGGACTTTCATTGTGCCTATGTTGGCACATTTGATGCTATTACACTGGTTCTCAGTTTCTACACATTTTATTTTTATTTCCTCCTGTTACTAGAACAAGATATGATTAATTCATCTGTCTTTAGGCAATAATCTTTTCTATTTTATTTTTTATTAATAGATGATTTTTGAGACATCCTTTCCATAATTTTTAACATATTTGACACATTTTTCTTTATTTTTTGAACATATTTATAATAACTATTTGTAAGACTTTTCTACTAAATCCAAGATGTATCTGCTTCTTTGGGGATAATTTCTTTCAATCATTTTTTGTGTTGTTCTTTCCCCTTGTATATGGAACATACTTTACTATGTCTTTGTTTTCCTCATAATTTCTCTTGGACAAATTGAGATTTCACATATTTAATATGTGTACTATAGTGTGATGCTTCTGTAAATAAGATTATTCATGTTATTTTTGTTGAAATTATTATTATTGATGATGATTTTTGTTGCATGATTTTCTGAGGCTTTTCTGTAAGTCTGTATTCTTTTATGTATGGTCACAGAATTTTCTGTTTGTTTATATTAGTAATTGGCTAATTATTGGACAAAAATTTTCTTATTTACTTTGAACAATATGTCTATCAGATCTTGACAAAGGCTTTTCAATGCATCATCAGTCTGAAAGTCTGCCTAGGCCTTCATCCTTACACAGGTCTTTCATATCAGCCAATGTAGCCTTCCAAGTTCTTACCTGAGAATGCAAGTGTCATTGAAATCCCCAGACCACGTCAGGACTTCTCAGCATCTTCTGAGAAATTTATTTCCCTGGTTTTCTTTGTCTTTCTTGTTGCTCTAGTACAGACTATTGTTAACTTCAACTTGTATCAGTGGCTTAGGAATCTGTCATGTTAAAATCACCTCTGATTATCTTGACAAACTCACTGAGGAAGGAGTTGCCTTAACAAAGAAACTCTGCTGTGTCAGTTCAAATTTGGACAAGTGCTGAGAGTGAGGCTTTCCCATGAGCATTCAGGAAGCTCAGATGGTGTCAGGGAATGTTAGATGGTATCAGCAGCAGCCAGGGAAGGCCCCTCAGTACTTCCTGGAATAAGGCAGTGGGGGAAATTTCAAACCTGTTATTTTGCTGTTCAGTGTGTGATATTCTGTTGCCTTCACAGCTTCTGTAATTTTGAGACTGTTGGTTTTAAAGGCAATCGTGAATATGAGGAGATGGTGTAGGAGATGCTGAGAGCCAGACAACTTCTGGAAGAGATGTTTTATAGCTTAGAAGGGGACAGGCAATTCACCCACAGGTATTAAAGCTTAATCATCCTCTGGAGTCACGGAGAGAGAGCCTGAGCCAGTGGTAATTCTGAAGCATGCAGTTATTGTCTAATACTCCCCTCACCTGTGATGTACCATCGCAATAAATAGCCACTGTGGAGGTTGCTCAGGGCAACCCTGCACTTAAGGTTAGCCCGCCACTTGCAAGGTTGTGCTTCTATCTGTGTCATGCCTGTTTCCTTCGTGGGGCAACAGGGACAGGGATTTAGGGGTTGAGACATCGGGTGCAGTTGGCAGGATTCCTAGGACACTGACCTAAAAGGAAAAGGACTCTCGGAAGCAAGTGAGGCCTTCGGTAGACAGTGGGAGGAAGTCCCAAAGGGAAACTCCACTCAGAGTAAGTGGGACCTTTGGCCAGTCCAGAATCAAAAGAAACTCACTTGGAATAAGTGAGGCCTTTGGTAAATAATGAGCAAAGATATGTGGGGAAAACAATGGATAACCCTGTTGGGGAGATGTGAGAATTAGAAACTGAGGGAGAAGATGATGCTCAAGCAGAATTTTAAAGTGAGGAAAGTGAGGGTCAGTGGGAACCTGAACCTGAGGAGAACTGGGAACCAGGAGTGTATGAGGGTTTTTCTGGCCCTTCCTGAGGGGAGGAAGTATGTGATACAGATGTCAATAAGCAGGAAAATACCTCAGTGATCATTATGGCAGCACTGATCAAACAGTTGGAAGACCGGTTGAATAGTCTCACAGTTGGGAATGTTAACGTCGATCACCCAATGTTGCCCTCAGTGCCTCCCTATGTAGATGATCCACCTGGGACTTCTGTTATGAAGGCTTTATTAAAGGGACACAAGACCAGTGACTTTAATTGTGAAGATCCCTTGGGGCTTTTGACGGTCACAGTTATTGATATCCCTCCTGATATGCAGTACCCTCAAGGGGACCAACATTTTGATCACCATATCATCACTTTTATAGTTCTGAAGGATTTAAAACAAGCTGTAACACAGTGTGGCTTGCAGTCTGTATTTTCTAGAGGTGTGTTACAGGGACTTGCACAAGACCCGCAACTTACTCCTTATGGCTGGGACATGATAGCCAGAACTGTTCTTTAATCTGGATGGTATTTACAGTTCAAAACTTGGTGGAAGGAGGAGACTGATCTGATGGGTTGCCAAAAACCATCAGAGATGAGTTCCTATAATATCAGAACAGCTCACTGGGTCTGGTCAGTGGCTGGGGATTCTGAGACAACTGCAGTACAATGACACACCTATAGTGCAGACAAGGCTGTGCTGTCTTCAAGCCTGGGAAAAGGTTCAGGTTACTGGAAATAACTCTAAATATTTAATTAAGATAATGCAATCAGCAAATGAACCTTATACCAGCTTTCTAGCTTGACTGAAAACTTCAGTCAATAAAGCCATTGCCCAGCTGGAGCTCAGAGACTTGAGCTCAGATACGCTTTTTCAAACCTTAGCACTTGAAAATGCTATCTCTGTGTGTCAAAAGGCTTTACATCCTCTGAGAGTACAAAATGCTCACTTAGAGGATTATATATATGCATGTGCTGACATAAATAACCTGATATGTCTGAACGGAAACCTAGTTATGTGCTACATTGGGGTCAAGGTTTTGCTCATATCATTACAGAACATCAGGAGAAGCTGTGGCTACCAGCCTGCTGGATTAAGCCTTGACATGAGCAGGAAATCTTGCCAGCACTTTAACGAATCTGCTTTCACTAACTTTTCCTTATTGATGTATAAAGGACCCTAATTTCTTGGGCTTGGGCAATTTCATAATGAAGAAATCCTGGATCAACATCCTCTGAGGGACTTCTAGCTGCCTCCCCCATCTCATCATCCATCTTCAGAAGGAAGTGGTTAGGAATGGTCAGTGTCCTTTTTCCTAATCAGTAGTTGGAGCTTCTATTCAGATAAGGAATATTGATACAGGATTTCATTATTCTGGGCTGAGTAGGAAGTCCCAGGTAAGCTCAGATGCATCCTTAGGGATCTAATGAGGTCACAAACAACAAAGACCTAGAACAGCAGAGTTTTTTGTTCCTGGTAACAGTTACACTGGTGTCGGCAAAGGTGAGAGAATTTTATTTGTCTCAATTGGGCACCTTATCTAAACCTTCCACCCACTCCCATCTTAAAACCATACTGCTCCTTCAGACTTTGACTTGGAAAGGGTCTGAGTTCATCAGTACAGCCCTTTCTCCACTGAACATTCTATGCTGGTTGTCGCTCATTCATTTGAAATGGGTGCAATGGACAGATAACTTTGTGTATTGGTTAATACTTCCTGTGGAAGTGTCATTGACCTTACAGGTCAGCCTGTAAGTAGTTGGGTGGTAATTAGCACAAAAGGGGAATGTCTCCCCCTATGCCTAGTCTGGCTAGAGTAATGCAATCACAAAATCTGGAATTCTTTCATAACCAGGATTAGTTCCACTACTGTGATTTTGTTAGCTCATGTGCCCTTTTGTTTCTTTGCTTATCAGGAAGGGAAGCTCCTTGGCAAAGAGAATGGCTGAAATAATCAACAATAAATTTTCTCCCTTACCTTTCCAGAAATATCCTTGAATATACAAGAAGGGGGGAAATGTAGGAGATGCATAGAGACATATGGCCTCTGGGTGAGATGTTTTGCAGCTTAGGGAGGCCCCTCGGGCAACTCACCCACAGGTGTTAAACCTTAATCATCCTCTGGAGTTGCAGAGAGACAGCCTGAGCTGGTGGCAATCCTTAAGCACACAGCATTGTCTAATACCCCTCACCTGTCATGTACCATCTCAATAAACAGCTACTGTGGAGATTGCTCGGTGCTACCCTGCACTTAAGGTTAACTTGCCTCTTGCAAGCTTGTACTTCTATCCATGTCACGCCTGTTTCCTTCATGCAGTGATGGGAACATGGTGATAGGGATTGCAACAAGATAGCATTAAGAATAGCTGATGACAACATGACAAAGCTTTCAGATCTGACCAGGAAAAGATGCTGGATATTATCGAAAGCTTTTTCTGCATCAATTAAGAGAATCATATTGTTTCTTATTTTGTTTATGGAATGTATTATATTTATAGATTTATGTATGTTGAACCAACCTTGAGACCCTGGGATAAAACCAAGTTGGTTATGGTGCATATTTTATTTGATGTGTTGTTGGATTCTGTTTGCTAGGATCTTATGGAATATTTTTGCATCTATATTCATTAAAGATATTGGTCTATAATTTTCTTTCCCTTTTGGGTGTTTACCTGGTTTAGGGATCAGGTGATATTTGCTTCATAGAATGTGTTGAGAAATATTCCTTATTTATTTATTATTATTATTATTTTTTTTTTGGAAAAGGTTGTGTAATAAAGGTACTAGTTCCTCTTTGAAGGTCTGGTAGAATACTGATATGAAGCTATCTGATCCTGGACTTTTCTTTTTTTGATAGATTTTGTATAGTACTATTTCAGTACTTGATATAGGTCTGTTCAACATTTCCAATTCTTTCTGACTGAGTCTAGGAAGGTGGCGTGCTTCCAGGTATTGGTCTATTTCCTTCAGAGTTTCATATTTCAGAGAATAGAGTTTTTTAATAGAATTCATTAGGGATTTTTTGAATTTCTGAAGTGTCTGTTGTTATTTTGCCTTGGTTATTTCTGATTGAAGATATTAGGGGTTTTAGTTTTCTGTTTCTGGTTAGGTTAGCCAAATGTTTATCAATTTTGTTAATCTTTTCATAAAACCAACTTTTTGATTCGTTCATCTATGGAATGATTCTTTTGTTTTCAATTTCATTTAATTCTGCTCTAATTTTGGTTATTCTTTTTCTTCTAGAGGGTTTGGGGTTGGAATGTTCTTCCTTTTCCAGTTGCTTGAGATGGCCCATTAAGTTGTTGATTCCCTCTCCTTTTCTTTTGAAGGCTTGCAATGCTATAAATTTTCCTCTTAGGACTGCCCCGGCCAAATTGCAACCCCAAAAAAGCCATTCTTGTGGTGGGTACCGGTAGTCCCAGATAATCAGGAGGCTGAGGCAAGAGAATTGCCTAAGCCCAAGAGCTGGAGGTTTCTGTGATCTGTGATGCCACACTACTATACTGAGGGCAATGAAATGAGACTCTGTCTCTAAAAAAAGAAAGAAAGAAAAGAAAGAAAAAAAATCAGCCTCATCCTCAGTCTGAAGGCTAAGGTTATGAGGGTTGCTGTGTTCCCAGACTTGGAGCCAGAAAAATGATCAGGGGTCCCTGTGGGCCCATACATGCTGATCAACACAGTTTTGGGGGCCCCATGAGAAATCTTCTGGTAGCAGCCCACAGCATATCTTTCAACATTGTTTCCATTGCAGAACAGGGTGACCTTCTGTCCCACAGACCCTGACACTGAGGTTTCCTGTATCAGTCTAGACAGTGCCCAGGACGCTGGAATAGAATAGGTGCAGACACAGAGAGATGAGTCTGGGGTCATTGAACACCCCTTGCTCTCAAAATTAAAGGGAGAAATGACTCCAGGTGATCCCCCTAAGCACTTCTGCTTCCCAGGGCCTGTCACATGGCCAAAGAGTGAGGAGGGTGAGTAGGAGAGGTACCCAAGACAAGGTGGAGATTCCTGCCAGCTCTGATTCCTGAGGACCCACAGCTGCCTCAGAGCTGCCCCTTGTCTTTTGTACCTACTTCCCCACTGTGGGAACCAAGGGACCTTCCATGCAAATCCATCCTCTCCCCTCAAATGGCCTCACAGTCCCTGGACATGGAGGCTTCTCTGCATGATGCTGGTAGGGCCTGGCTTGAGCCTCCCTGGAGCTGAGATTAAGCAGCTAGTCTGTCCCAGGGGACAATAAGCACCAAGCCCCCAGCAGGGATCAGGTGGCTGGTTTCCAGCCAGGCAGCCCCATAGCGCCCCCTGCTGCCCTAGGGATGGATTTGCTCAGGCCTGGGAGGCCCAGTTGGGGACCCTAGGATGAGCAATGGGCTCCCCACCCCTTCTCTGCTGCCTTTCTCAGACAGAGGGACCTCTTCACTCCCTGGTGCCTCCTCCACAGAACAGCTGTTTACCTTGGTAAGCCCTGACTTCAGTCATGGGGCCTCCTCAGCAGTGTACACTGTGATATTTCTTCTAATGTTCTGGGATCAATTCACTGGACCCCAAGTATTATTACTTTAAAAGACCTGGAATGCAGGCTTTGCTCTTTCTTCTGCCCATGTTACACCATACGGGGTGTTTAACTTTTTGTTGTTTAGTTCTAAGATTTTTTTTTTTTTTTTTGCATCCCTTGGATATTAGAGCTTTCTCAGATATAAGGTTCACACATATTTCTTCCACTTGTATATATATGCCCTAGGGATGGATTTATATATATGTAATTTTTTTTCTGCAGTTTTTGGCTAGGGCTGGGTTTGAACCTGCCACCTCTGGCATATGGGGCCAGCACCCTACT
Source organism: Galago senegalensis (assembly GCA_963575145.1). Lineage (NCBI taxonomy): Eukaryota > Metazoa > Chordata > Mammalia > Primates > Galagidae > Galago > Galago senegalensis. The sequence goes on along the minus strand of CAUYTI010079431.1, from coordinate 21,086 downwards.
GCTTGAGCCACAGGAGCCACCATCTCCCATTAGTATTTAACTTGTTATTTCTTTGGCAGTTTCCATTGACAGAGACTCTTTTTTGTTTTTAATGTTCATCCAGTGAAATTTAAATTATTTATTTGATATTATATTTTGATGTCATATATAACAACCCATTTGAAAATTCATGTTTACTAAGATTTGTTTCTTTTTTTTTCTAAGTGTTTCATAGTTTTAACTATGGCATTCATATCTTTGATCCATTTGCTTTAGTTTTATGTGTTGTATAAGGTAATAATACTTCTTATTTTTTGTATATATATGACATAGATCCAATTATTTCAGTAATATTTCTGATGATCTGAAGAACTCACTGTTTCATCTTTTATGTTCTGTGGACTACTATGCATGGATTTGTTTCTGAGCTCTCAGTACTGCCCCACATAATCATGGGGCTCCACTGAGCCCTGCTCTGCACTATTTTCATTAGTGTAGGTTTATAGTGAGTTTTTAATTGTGAAGTGAAAGTTCTACAACTTTGCTCTTCTTTTGTAAGACTGTGTGAGTGCTTCAGGCTCTTTGCCCCTGGCTCTTTCTAGGGTCAGCTTTTCTATTTCTGCAAACAGCACCATCAAGGAGAAGAAAACATGGACCTAGAATTTGTAAGTTGTTTTTCAGGTAAATATGACCCCCTTTCTCCAGGATCTCTACATCTGTGGATTCAGCCAATCATAATCAAGGGTGCATAAAACACATAACAACACAAATAATGCAAAGAAATCTACAGCATAACAACTGTTTGTGTACCATCTGCATTTTATTTCACATTATAATTAAAATAGAGATGCCTTATACTTTAGGATGTGCACAGGTTAAATGCAGATATTCTGACATTTTATATATGCTACTTGACTATCTATGGATTTTGTTATTCACAACTATTCCTGGTAACAGTACCCCTGGATACGGAGTGATAATGTAACAACATTGCGTCATCTAATCATGAATACAAGACGTCTTTATGTATTTAAGTAATCACTAATTTTATTCGCAAATATTTTGTAGTGTGCATGCCTTTCACTTCTTTAGGTAGGTAATTTCTAAGGATTTTTTTTTTATCATTAGAGATTCACTGAGGGTACAGAGATACACTGATTGCATTTGTTAGGTAAAGTCCCTCTTTTAGTTGTGTTGCACCTACAAGAGGTGTGTCATGAAACGGGCCTGCCTCCCTTCACCGTCCTCCCCCCAGAGTTGACTCTGGGAATGGGCCCGCCTCCCTCTTCCTCCTTCCCCCTCAGAGGGGATTCCAAGAACAGGCTTCAGAACAAAGAAGCACGAAAAGTCCCAAATTCAAGTTCCCAGTAAAGAGTGGTAGAAATTTACCCAGATTGTAACTCCCAAGCTATAATCCCCCACCCTGAGCTAACCAGCCACATCTTGCTTCTGTAGCATGCTTGCTCAAAATTAAAGCAACCTTCCCTCTGCTGAGGTGGACTGTCTGTCTCAGAGCAACAGTCCCCTGTGCAATTTCAATAAATCTGATTGATTGAACTTAAGTGGGGTCCAAGTCTATACTTTCAGGTTGCAGGGGTACAACATTTCTGGAGGCCCCAGTGATATTCATCAGACCCCCACCTGGGCCCACTGCTGGCCAACAGCTCTAGAGGAAGGCCTTGGAGGGACAATCTTCTGCCCCTCTGGCCCAGAGCTCTCAGATGTGAGGATTTAGGACACAGGTTCCCAGATTTTCCAATGCAGTAAGTCTGTCTGAATCTCTAGAGAATCTGAGGGAACTAGACTGACTGGATGCAGTGAAAGTATGTTCCTGAGGCAGAGGGGAGAGATCAGTTTCTCTCTCTGGTATAGGTTTGAGTTGTTTGTTTCTGTGTTGTTATGTTTGCAGCTCCTTATGAAACTGTTCTAGTATTAGCAATCTTTTAGACTGTTCAGATTTACTGCCTAGCTCTGTTCTGGTAATTGCAGTCTTCTATTAGGTTGTCCCGGTTTTTGCAGTCAACTATGCTGATTCTGGTTCGTGTGTATTTTGTATGTTCTATGTTTTGTATGAGTGACTGAGTGAAAGAGTTTAGATATAATTCCATGGCCCCGAAGCTACAAAGTCCAAGTGGGCATCCACCTGCAGTTCCACAACTTTATCATATGGCTTAGTTGTGGGCCCCTTGGGGCATTCTAGAGTAGGGTGCATACCTCCCCACCTATGTCAAGATAGAATTTTCATCCCTTCGGGAACACGGCTGGGAAGGCACCTGAGTAGGAGTCAGGCATGGCTGCATGCCTGATTAGTATTTTGTCTGTCTGTCTTTTTAATTTCCACCTGTCTCTTTTGTTCTGTCCATTTATTTCTTTAACTTGTCTGTTATGAAAATATTAGCTGTTTGTCTGTTCATCAGAGACTACTTAATAATTGATCGCAATGGACCAGGGCTATGGTGAAAAACTGAAACCAGACACTTGATACACCCTGTGTAAATTAAAATGGCTGGCTTTCTGGTAGGGCTGACCCCTCACCCCTAGGTCTTTCAACACCCCCCCTCAACTGCGACCTCACCTGGCGCTGCAGTCCAAGTGCTTTATTCGCTGCTGGCACGGATTGTGGGACACCAGCCCCAAAGAGGGGGTAGTGTTGCCCGGGGTCCGCCTTCACACCACATGTGTGCCCTCCCCCTCTGGGAGCTGAGTTCTATTCTGTCCACTCCTGTCCCTGTCATAGCCTGGGGTTACTGTTCTCGGAGATAACTGGTCCTTGATGCAGGGGAAAGCACCACAGATGAGATGATTAATCTGAAAAGGGAGGCTAAGGCTCTCTCTGGCACTCAGCAACCACCTATCTGTATTGATTCTCTTATATACTCTAAAACATCCAATAAAAGTTTAAAATATCAAACAGTTAATATAGGAAAGTTAGATCACTGGAAACTATCATAAAGATTTCAATTCAGTACAATTACTACTGAGAACATATACAATTGATACGAATTAAGAACATTTTACTTGGGGCTGAATCACAAAGATGCCAGGTTGTCTGTTCCATGGACCCATTTCCTTGAACTAAGACCAACAATTATTGTGTTAATAAGGAGAAAGGAGCAAAGTACAGATGCCCAGTGCTTTGACAGCTGTTTAGCAGCCAGCTATGACCCAGCAAGGTCCTCCATGCTAAGAACATTTCTGCTTCTCAGCAGGCCCAGGCATGTTCTCAGAGAAGGGAATTCCATCTTAGGGCCATGTTCCACAGGCAGCACATGAGGCCAAACTGCCATGTCTGAGTATGGGAGGCTATATCCCTTCACCTGGCCTGCATCCTCCCCCTGGCTGTCTCTCGCTGACCTCGGCTGCACCAAGGCCAGTCTGCAGCTTGTCTGGCCCAGCCTCACTGCTGCTGCTACTGCTGCTCTGGGTGATAACCATGGGTGCTCTGCCATGCAGCCAGCAAGACGTGCCTGGAGAGCAAGCTGGAGCAGTGTGAGGAGGTGGCAAATGTGGTGCTCCGTGGCACAGTGGAAGAAATAAACCTGGTGTAGCACATGTACTCCTGCAAGGTACAGGTGTATCAGTACTACTTAAACTATGCAGGACGACTATGAACAGATGACTGGACTACAATCTCCACCCCCATCTTAACTGCCCCCTGCCTTCGCTCCCAAATTGGACTCCACTGGCTCCTGCCAATCTGATACCAGTGTTTAAATCCAAGGAAATTCTGAAACTCCAATGGTCCATTACTGCGACTCTGGAGTCGGGGAGAGGTGAAAGGACTTGGGTTTTCAGAAAGGGGAAGAGGGAAGGCAAAGGCCACCTAGAAGAGTAATGTTTCTTATGTTTCCTCTGGCCTTCACAAAAATTGTAAGATCCATTGCCCTGCCCTTTTTCACCCTCTGACTGTCAGATTAAAGATCTAAGTCTTAGGTTGCCACTAGTCAGTCAGCCAGTGGACTGTGCACATGCATTCCACACCTGCTTTCAAAGTTGATAAGACAGGGCCTGAAGCTGTTTTCAGAGTACTCTTGTAAACCTGACATAACTAACCCCAAGTATAGACAGTGTCCAGATAGCTGTGCTCTAAATCCTGCTAATTATAAAACACTACTGCCTCCCCCTCAGCACCCTCCCCAACACCAGCCTTGCCACATCCACCTTTAAAAAATTTATATGTTATCCAGTTAACTATATACTTAATTTTATTTAAACAAATACTCAAAACGTTTAATATTTAACAAACCTTCCAAAAACAGAAAACATTAATCTATCCTAATGTATAAAACATTAATCTGTCCTAACATACATTGTCAGTAATAATTTTAATTCATCTAAAAAATTTTTCTTATATAACTGAGTCCAAAATTTATTCTAAAAAAAGTATTAAAAAAACTAACAAATTCTCTCAAATTCAAATTATATCTTTAAAAATTAAATACCTTTAAAAAACTAACCAGATACCAATCAGTAACCTTTCCTAATCTATAGTAAATAATGAAAGTCACTTACTAATGGATCTAGAAATCAAAATATACTTGAGGAGCTCAAAAAAATTTATATACAAATATCTAATGACACAAATAAAACCTAAACTCATAAAAAACCTTCAAAAAGTCTGGTCTGCAATTCCTTATAAAAAGTTCCAGCAAAGTCAATTAAAAAAAAAACTATATAGCGAATAAATTATTCTTACTACACTTTATACAAATAATCAAACCCAATATACTAAAAGTACAGTTTATTTCAGCAATTAAGTTAATTCTGCTATAATTTACCTTTAGTAAAAAAAAATTTAAAAATATAACCGTAACTCATCTATATTAAATTCCAACTTTATCTGTACTGTCAGCTCATAAAATTAAGCATAACAGTTTTACTAAATAAATCTATTAAATAAAACAAAAAACTAGTCAAAAAATATGAAATTATATACAATAGTTATATTTACTCTAAAACTTTAAAATTTAACAAAAGTCACCTGTTAACTACACTAAAAAATTTGTGCAGTATTAAATATCATCTACTATATCTATAAAAATACCTCAAAAAATTAAAACCTAAAATAAAAAAGTTTCCCAGTAAATAGTGTAACTGTAACACTATATCCTACTATACCTAATCTGTATACTCTATGAAATCTGCTATCAACAAAAGCCAAGTAACCCACTTGCATGAACTTAAAAAATCCTTTTTCAGTATAAAGCTAACTCCAGAAATCTGGAAACTATTTACTTTCCAGTAAAGAAAGCCAGACACAGAAACTACAATCCAGTACAAATGAACCAGGTTGTCACAGGCTGTTTTAAAAACAGCCACAATTTTTTAAAAAAACACTAACTTATAACCTCCAGAAATTCCTAACTAAAAAATTAAAATATATGCTGCTCCAATATATTAATAACCTCCTTTCAAAACACCCTACCCAAAAGGGTTGCGCCCATGGCGTGAACTGTCTTTTATAACATCTAAAGTTATGTAACTATAAAGTGTCCAAACAAAAAGCCCAAATTTGCCAGAAACAAGTATGTTATCTAAAATTTACTATCCAGGAAAAATAAAAATATCTAAATGTAAAATAAAAACAGGTCATTAATTACCTCTCCACTCCCACAAACTGAAAACAGGTTCAAAAATTCTTAAACACAATTAACTTTTATCATTTTTAAATTCCCAATTTTACCATCTTAACTAAGCCCTTATATAAAACAACTTAAAAAAAACCCCTTAAAATAAAAAAGAAAACAAAAACATAACCTTTTTCTAGCTAAAAATAAAACTAATAAATACAACTACATTAAAGCTACCAGACTTAGCCAAGCCCTTTACTCTGTATATTAAAAAAAAAAAATCTGTAAGTATATTAACCCAGCTGATTAAGTTCTGACCAAGACCTGTAGCTTATCTCTGTAAGCAGTTAAATAAAGTAACAAATAAATAACCACCATACTTACAGGCTCTAACAACTACGGTTCTCCTTGTACAGAAAACTAATAAACTAACTCTAGGACAAAATCTCGAAGTAAGAGTATCCCACTGTATAGTCACTTTAATAAACACTAAAAAGCATTTTTAACTTTTTAATATAAAAACACCCTGAATCCAACCACACACCTTCCAGTCAATAAAACAAACAAACAAACAAAAACAACTAAACATAATTTTATGGAAGTTGCAAATAATATATATTCTAACAAACCTAATTTGTCTAATCAGCCTTAAACATTTACAAACTAAAACTTATATGTAAACTAAAACAGTTACATAACAACACAAATGGACTGAGTATATAATAGTTACCTTAACAAAAACTATAAACACTAAACTCCTAACCCAAAAAACATTAACTCAGAAAACTAAGTTAATTACCTTAACTCAAGCCTTTCAACTAAGTAAAAAAATATATAAATACTTTTCTAACTCTCCAAGTACACAGAACAATTATACAAAAAAATACTATTAAATTCTAAAAAAAATTAAGTATCAACAAAAAATACTTCAGTTACCAAAGGCAGTATAAAAACCCTGGAACGTGACAGTAATATACTGTCGTGAACATCAAAAAAATACTTTCACCATCACTAAAAGAAACACTAAAGTTAGTACTGAGACAAAAAGAGCTACATCAAACTGTACCAGTTATCATGAGTAACTCCCCTCATCCTTTGAGTTCTAGTACTCTCATCTGTCTACTCCTGGGGAAAAGAAAATAGAAGCAGAAGGGAGCCAGAAAGCAGAGAAAAGATAGGTAAAAATGCCAGATAAAGATGTCAGATGAACAAGTAGCAGTCCCCCAGTTTCTAAAAACCACCGTGGTAACAAAAATATTTAATAAAGTTACTAGGCCAGTAATTCTACATCTCCTACCTAACAACTCCAACCAAAACTGTCAATCTACAGTGTGTCACCTACAGCTGGTTCAACATACACTAAAAACTAATGGTACCCCCCTAAATCCAGTCATATAGAACAACATCCTTCAAAACTTCCAGGTAAACTTTACTAAAATGCCCAGGTTTAAATAAAACAAAAACTTACTGGTAATAATCTATCAAATATAAAATAAATAAAAACCTTCCCTACCAAAATAATTAAAAATACTCCTAAATTAACAAAAATATTGCCCACCAAAATCATCCCCTAGTTTAAATTATCATCCTAGTTTAAATTTAACAATAAACTAACCTTCATAACAGAACTAGTACAAATAATAAACTAATATTTTAAATTAGTTATAAGCTTCAAAACTTAGACAGAGTGAAATACATAAACCAGAACCATAAGAGCAGAAATTAATAAATTCTGTCAAAAAACAAAACTTAATTAGATACGGGCCTTACCACTGATATTGTTCAAAAAAACCCCTGTCAATTCTCTACAATTTAGCAGAAACTCCTAAAAGAACTGGGAAAGATTGAACTAAATAAACAAAAACCCTAAAAAAAACCAAACAAACAAACAAAAAATCCAGTAATTAACCATGTTTTGTAGTTTTTTATGTCTTTCTCTCAAAAAGATCAAAGAAACCAAGTTTAAGTCTAAAATCAAAAACTAATCCCCCTAAAACCAAGGTAAAAAACGAAACAAAACAAAACTTTCCACCATCATCCTGACCACACAAACAGCAGTAAAAATAAAAAAAAAAAAATCCTCACCTGAAGTCATTACAACTGGTTAAATAAAACTTCACTGTCCCTTAAAAAATAAAAGTAACTTTTAAAACAATCAACATACCCTGCTTCAGCTACATACTAAAAACTAGTCAACACATGGCTAAAACCTAAAGAAACACCTCAAAAAACTTTTCTTAAGTAAACTTTTTAAGAAAATCACACACACACACGCACACACCAATCCTGTACCACATACTACCCAAGAGTAAGGCTAAATACAAATATGCCTTAAAATGCGGAGATACTCTCTGCCAGACAGTCTTGAAGCTAAACAACACTCAAACCTTCCTGGCTAACTTCAGTATTAACTCCTCCCCAGTAATTCAGATAAATCAAAAATTTAATTCCCCCAAAAGACTAATAAAAAATAAAACAGGCCTACCTCCCGCCTCCTCCCTCTTCCTAGAGTCGACTCTGGAATAAGCCCACCTCCCTCCTCCTCCTTCCCTCTTAGAGGCCATTCCAAGAACAGGCTTCAGAACAAAGAAGCTCGAAAAGTCCCAAATTCAAGTTCCCAGTAAACGATGGTAGAAATTTACCCAGATTGTAACTTCCAAGCTGTAACCTTGCGGCCCTGAGCTAACCAGCCACGTCTTGCTTCTGTAGCATGCTTGCTCAAAAATTATAAAGCAACCTTCCCTCTACTGAGGTGGACTGTTTGTCTCAGAGCAGCAGTCCCCTGCGCAGATTCAATAAATCTCCGATTGATTACACTTACATGGGGTCCAAGTTTATACTTTTAAATTACAGGGGTACAACAGTCACATACTGTGACTCCCACCTCCTGGACAGGGAGGCTTCTCTGCATGAGGCTGGCAGGGCCTGGCCTGAACCTAACTGTGGCTGAGATTAAACAGCCAGTTTGTCCCAGGGGACAACAAGAACCAGGCCCCCAGCAGGGAGCCTGAGATTGGTTTTCAGCTGGGTAGCCCCACAGCACGCCCTGATGCCCAGGGTCAGACCTGCACTGTGTCCTTCCACAAAGGATGGAGCTGGGCATTGTCCATACCCCACACACCTTAGTCCTAGGTCTCCACACAGCCTCCTCCCTTGGGTTCCTATGTCCAGCTTCCTGGCAGAGGAGGAAGCCCTGTGGGGACAGGGCAGCCCCTCTCTTCAGGGCACCAGGAGCTGCTCCTCTTGCTCCTCCCTGGGCAGAGGAGAACCTGCTTACCAAGTGGCCAGGAACTGTCCCCTGATCCAACCTCTTCTTCAGGGACCCCCTCTTCCTCTAGGCCCTTCACTGACATGGATACCAGAAAGAAATGTGAATGAATAAATGAATGAATGTATGCATTTTGTCAATCCCAGACATACATTCCAGGGCGATGCAGACACTGAGTGCAATTTTGAGGGAGCGGGAGGAGATGGACCCTGGCCGGCTGCTGATTCCTGATCCTTCTTGCTTCTCACTGGGCACTGAGAAAAGGAGATTAGTGTGGGGGTCCCGCCCCAGGGGCAGAGTCCTCTAAGACCTGTGGAAACTGGTGGTGACCGACTGAAGAAATATAAAGTCAGAAATGACAGTAAAGAAAGAGACATGAGACATAGAGTAGAATTAAAGGTGGGAGCTCAGGGGTCTATTGCCCATTTGTTGGCTTTTGGCAATGGCCCAAAGTGTTTGCTCCACTCTGCTTTTATTGAAGTCCATTTGCTTAGTGGGTAAGATGAGGGAGAGAACAAAGATGCCAGCAGTTTCTCTGCTTGAGCATACCAGCTCCCATTGTTATTATTATTAACACTAAGGGGAGCCTTCAGAAATGTGAAATCTGAGCCTTGTATTGGGAGAGCTTCCTGTTTGAGATCACACACACAGATTTCTAGAGAGGTGTTAAACTCTGCTAGTTCCCTGTGGAGGGACTGGCATCAATCTCCTCTGAGGGATCTGTGGGAAGGAGGAATTTTCCTCCCATCACCACCACAGAGGATCTTCCTCTGCAATAAGGGATATAAGTTCTTGTGCCCATATCTCAGGGCTCAAGCTATTACCTTGATCTCTGCCCCAAGAAAATGTATATCTTCACAATGGGTATCTGCTTTGCTTATTTAAAGGGCAGAAAACACCCTAGAAGATGTATCTTTTGCTATGACTTGCCACAGTCTCTTCTATGGCCAATTTCCTTAGAGTACTCACAGACCCAGCAGGGTGTTTGTGAGTCTGAACAGGCTAGAATTTCAGAAAAGGCAAGAAGCTTGCTAACAATGGCTAGCTTAAATGTAAACTAGCTGACTTGTCTTTGCTCCAACTCACTGAGCTTACTTTTTAATTTTCCTCTTATTCCGAGGGTGCTTTCTCTTACCAAGAATGGGGTCTTCACTTCCCATTCTCCCCACAATTAGCAGATTTTAAGGGGGCCTCAACACTATCTAATCCCACTCTAAGTGCATCAAGTAAATATTCCTGTCAGATTCAGAGACACAGAGTGAGGGAGCAGTGTCTGAGACAGAGGCCCTGGCTTGGGTGGGGCTCTCAGGCAGCCGGAAGTTCTGACCTAGCCTGAGCCTCAGTGAACAGAGGGTGGGAGGAGGAAACAAAGGAGTTCAGGTGTGGGGAGGACCTCTCCTCTGCTCCCCAAGGCTCCTATTTGAGCCCAGATGCCCAAATCTCCTCATCTACCCCACCCTCCCACTGGGCATAGCCACCCCCTTCTTCTCCCATGGGTTGTGGTGAAGACAGAGTGTGACCTGCCCCTGGGAGGTGATGCTGAACAGAGACCACAGGGAGGGTGTGACCTGCAAACCCCAGAGGCTCAGGGAGGGACAGATGATTGGAGAGGGGACCCTGGAGAGAGGAGAGAAGGTGCAGATATGGTTGATATGTAATCTTCCCCAGTTCTTCTGTGGCTTCATAATTCTGGTCCTCCCCTGTTTTCTCTTTTTCACTGATCTAGGCTCCCCAGTCCCCCCCACCATGAGTCACAAAGAACACTCTCTTTTCATGCTGCATAACCATTACCACATTTGCCCCACACCTGTCCTCTTACCTCCCCCTGATCACGTAAGTTTGCTTTTCCACATTACTCTGGGGCCTCAGTCTCCCTCAAGCTATATCTGCAGGATCCACACTGCAGAGAGTTCAAACATGGCAGGATAGTTGAGACTGGGCCACCCATGGTCGAGCTTCACTCTTGCTTCCCTTCTTCATCAGCTCTCAGCCAAGCAAAGCCCAGGCCTTGTAGATGCTGAACTCAAATGTTTCTCAGGATCAGACTTGACTGTCACAGTCAATTCCTGAGAAGCAGACATGGAGATAGAGATTCTGTCTGAACAGACTGCTTGAAGTGCTTTATGGTCATCCCAGACAGACACTGTCTGCCTATTAGTTACTACTACTCCTTCCAGCCTTTGGTCACCCATCAACAATGGAGGATTAAGGATCTGTATGGCACAGAAAATTCTGAGGGCCAGGAGCCCATGATGGTGCAGGAAGGAGCAGGGAGCAGAGAGAAGCTCTCCTGGTGGCTCTTGGCAGATACTAGACCAGGTCACAGCTGTGTGTTGGCTGTGCTTGTTATCCCTTAGTTTCCAAGAACTGAGATGCATTTTCAGCATCATCTTAACTAAGGAAACATAGAGAGGAGACAATCAACTTCATGGGAATTAACGTCAGCAAGGTAAGTGTGAAGAGTCCCAGAGCTATCTCCTTATAGGGAGGGCTCATGTGCATATGGAACCCAGGAGTTCCCTAGGGACACACTCTGAGGATAAAGAGGTCCCAGATTCCCTAAGGCTTCAGAGGTCAGGGAATGGTTCACAAAGCCCAGGCCAGGTGTAGGCAAGATGTAGGGGGATGGGTAGAAGAGACTTGGGTCTGTCATGTCACCTAAACTGCATTTCTATTCCTCACCATACTCCACCCACATGTGAGGGACTCTTATAGCCTCTGGAGACAAAGGTTATATTTTCACTGGGAAGCCAGTGAGGGAAAGTGTGATTGTCATTGACCCCGTGAGGATGAGCCGAGGGAAGAGGCTCAGGCTTTCTGGGAGCAGTGACTGCAGAAGCCACAGCCCAAGCAGAGGTTGTTCAAGGTAGAAATAGGGGAGGGATCGATTTGAGGGGGGCACATGAGAAATACATCCTTCTCTCACTCCCTCAGAGATGGGAGTTCATGGTGTCATTGAGTTAATCAGCTCTAACAGTGATGGTCTGCATGACCCTGTCCATAGAGGTGAGGGGTGTCAAGGAGGCCGTGGTGACAAAGGAGAGCCAGGCTAAACCTCTGAAACTCCATGGCTCCAGTCTAGTCACAAACTCAGGCTTTCTTTCTGGGAACCCTTGGCCACCAGTGTTCTTAGTCACTACAAGACCCAATGGTCTATGATGCTCTCTGTACAGTAGAAACTAACCTTGGCATCTGGGCACATCATGACCTCCCCAGGGAGGGTGACAAAGGCTCAGGTTGGGAGGTTTATGGTCCCTGATGTCCCACAGACCCACAATCACAGCCTGGAATGTTGAAAAGTAACATTGAGGCAGGAGAGCGGAAGACACAAGTCAGGCCTCAGGGCTCAGGGAAACCTAGGGTTCCCATGCTCTGAGCTGGGATCGGTGGTAGGAAAGTCACATTCATGGGACCTACATACCCCAAATCCCCTGGAGAAGGCTCAGCATTTCCCAGATGTGGAGACTCCCTTTCCCCTCTCACTTCCCACAAGGAGGTTGCTGCCTTAGGCCCAGAGATGCCCCCCAGACCCACCCTTTATCCTGATGTGACAGCTAAAGTTGCAGACACACATAAGTGATCCAGGGCAGCTCTGTGGCTGGAGTTCTTCTCTTACATCAGTCCTCACACAGCATATTACATTTCTATACCTGGACACTGGTATATAGGTAGCCTCAGGCAGACCTGAAAACAGATGACTGGGAGGAAATAGGGTCTCTGCTGTGACAACTGAAAGGGTACTGTCCATGCTGTAGGACTGTTAACTTGCTAGGAGAGCCCAGGAAACTGACCCAGATGTGATCCAGGAGAGGATCATTTCCCACCTTTTCAGAAAAAAAGTCAACTCCACAGGCACTGGTTTAACTCATTGGGATAAACAGACAACATTTCAGTATTATCATGGGGCTTTGGGTTTTGCTTTTAGTTTTATGAGATTTCAGAAACATTTAGAGAGTAATCAAATGTATAAATAATTTAAATCAGAGATGCTCCCAAGTAGAGTTTGTGTATATGCAGCATTTTTTTTTAATTCAGAAATTGTCATAGACAAAGCTTCAGAGAAAGATAAGGTTTTGTCCTACTTCCTCATCTGCCTGTTTCACTGTGAGGATTCCAATTATAGCCACTCTGACAGTAATAATCAGCTTCATCCTCAGACTGGAGGTTGGAGATGGTTAAGTAGCAATCAGCCCCAGAGCTTGAGCCTGAGAAATGAACAGGGATCCCATCATCTTTGTTGCTGGCTCCATCACTCTTAAGCCACATCAAATATTGAAGAGCCTTCCTTGGCTGAGGCTGAAGCCATGCAATGCTGTAGTTGCTGTACCTGCTGCTCAGGGTGCAGGTGAGCTTGACCGAGGCTCCAAGGGAGGCAGGTGCAGAGGGTGGCTGAATCAGTACAAGCTGTGAGAGGGACCATGAAAACATAGACACCGATTATGATCTGGAGGAAGGACAAGGGGGAAGGACAGTCCTGGCATGGGTATGGGAGGAGGTGTCAGTGGTCTGTGTGGTCAGGGTGCTGAGGACCATCCTGACCTATACAGTGAAGGAGGAGGCTGAGAAGGAGGAGTGGGGTTGAGGCCATGATGCAGACACCACAGAGCTCTGCTGAGGCAGACACACTGCAGGTGTCTCTTATTCCACCTCCAGCCCCAGAGGAGAGAGAGGGGCCCTGCATGCAAATGTGCTTCTCTTCCCCTGCCCAGCCCAACTCTCCTTGGACCTGTGTGCAGCCCCAGTGTCTAAGTATCATTTCTTGTAGCAGTGGGTATATGCTGGGCCTGGCATGAGGCTCCAAGAGGGCCAGGGAGGACCCAGCTTCTGGCTTCAGTGAGCCCTGAGAACAGCCCAGGGACCAGGTGTCTTGGTTCCCAGCTGAGACCCATAGAACCCTCAGTGACAGCCCCACAGCACCCCCTTCCCAGACTCAGGTCCCATGTATCTGTGACCAGATTCCAGGGAGACAAAAGCTCCTGACCCCACCAGGCCTTGACCACTACCTACTCCATGCCCAACAGCAGTGCAGGGACCCTTCCGTCCATCAGGGCAGCTCCTTCCTTATCTCAGTCCTTATTTTTCTATTTATGCCTCCTCAATGGGAACAGGACACACAACTCACCCCACATTAAGGGAAGGAGTGTTCCATGTACAAACTGTATATGAAGTAAGATGCACATTAGCTGAGTATAGGATAGATCAGCCATGATCCTACTTCCTGGGATGCTCTTGAGCTGGTTTCTCTTGCCCCATCGGATCCCTCAGGAGATCCTACACAGGAATCAGAGTGGGGAGTATCTGGGGGTTAAGGAGCAGGCTGGGGACCTACTGCAGTCACTGGGGAGTGAGGAGAGACCTAGGGAAGATGAGAAGTTCCTTGCAGTGATCAGGAAAGAGAATCAGCTCACTGGGGGCTTCTTCTCAAGTATGAGATTAGAGAAGTTAAAAAAATATAGATGATATGAGTGAAAACTTCAATGTAAACACCTAAATAGTGTCCATGGGTGTTCTTATACAAAGATTGTATTAATTCATTGTGGAGTCCATATAAAAGAAGGGAAGTGGAATAAAAGGGAGAAAGATCTAAGGACTGAGAGGCAAAGTTCTGAGTCAAAGAGGGGAGGGGGATGGAGAGAGGATGGTCCCCACTGTAGAGGGACTGGAGGAGACACAATTGAGGACATTGGCAGGCACTTTTGGTGGAGTCAGATTGAGAGAGGTTTCATTTCTCTTTTTTTTTTTCCTAGAGAAGGTGGAATCTCTCTCAGCTTCTTGCTGTCCTCTGTGGGCAACTCCCTCTATGCACGTGGAGATTCTCCTTTAATCAAAATTTTTTCAGTTTTTTTGTGGCAAAGAGTTCTCTTTGCTTTCTTGTTTTTAGTGGATTTCTTTATTTCTCATCACTTTTGTATACTTTTTGATTAGAAAGCCCACATGAATGTTTGGAGTAAGGACCTCTTACAAATACAAAATGACAATAAAAATGACTCTCACCATACCATGACAAGGCACCATAGCATTGCCACCATTCCTGTAAGCAGAGTCATCACTTATCCACAGTCTATAATCCTCCTACCAGGAAACCTTGGCTCCCACAAGCCCAATCTCTGGCAGCTCTCTTTGCACACATGGGCCTGGTTATGAGGGGAGCTTTCCATTCCCAGAACAGGGATAGGAAACAGACTTGACACTCAGCTAATTTTGCGATCAAAAGCTGACTTCCAGGAGAGCAGAGCAAGATGGTGGACCAGAAGGATCATTCAGTTGAGCTCTCCTAGAATGACTGGGAAAAGAGAGAACCCAGCCAAACCTTGCATGGGGACCTTAACCAGAAACATAGCTCAGGAACCACAGAGAGGAGGTGGTGGGCTGAATACAGCATATGATCCAGAGCCATGGAAATCAGGTGAATTAGGCAAGTGATTGCAACTGGCTTGGATAAGCTGACCACCTACAGAGGCTCAGGATGGGAGACGGCCTTTCTGAAGTTTTCAGTTGTTGGGGGAAGCTAGGCCTTGAGTGGAAAGCTTCAAAGTGTGGGTGGACTCAGAAGTATGCAGCAACCAGGTCTGAGTGCTAGTTGGGTTGGATTTGCCATAGGTTTGGTGGCTGATTAGACAGTCATACTGAGAATGTTTCAGTGGCCAGAGGGCTGCCACTGTGGGAAGGGCATGAGAAGGTATTAGCAGGGGGCTAAAGCACAGCCATCTTAATACTGCCTGCTGGGATCAGAACTCCACTCTTGGGACAGGCTGAGGGACTCCTGCACCCTATGAGAACTAGAGCCAGAGGGCACTGTGAGATCTGCCTCTGAAAGATTCCTGTGAGTTTTGAGATCCCAACCCTGCAGGGTCTGAATGCTGAGGAAACAATAACATGATCACAGAGCATCTAAGTTTGGAATGAGGGCCATAAATGTTTCTGGCTGTGCTCTGTCTCTTAAAAAAGTGACAGTGCCAACTGGTGTCCAGGTGACACATTGCAACATACTGTCATCAAGAGCAGGGACTTCTATTTAAAACAAAGGAGACAGTCAGAAGTAAAAAAGAGAAGAAAGAGGTGAACAAGAAGAAACAAAATATAAAGAGGAACCAATAGAAAAACTCAGGGAGGAGTGGAGGCATGAAGGCAGACTGCAGCCAGCTTACCACAGAGGCTCCTGTTCAGAAGGAGATTTAAAAGATGGAAGTTTAGCAAGTAATCTGATGGTTTGGAGTGGAGCCAAGAGAAGTTAAAGAACGCACATCAACCCTCCTGAGGTGAAATGAGACCACAAAGATACAAACAAAAGGTACTAAATCTGTAGCCAAGTGGATGGGAGTCGCCTCCCCCCATGAGAAGGCCTACAGGAAACTGTATATAAACAAATGAGCAGAGTTCAAACGACCTCCTATTCTATCCCATGGGAGAGACTCTCTAAAAACTGGACCTCCTACCCTTACTCGTGTGCCATGGCACTCTCCTTCCAGGCATAAAACTGTATAGAACTGTATATATTGTCTACATGCAACTCTGAATTCCCAGCACTCTCCTCCACTCTCCTCCCCGAGATCTGGAAGCCTGTCCCCCATGGATTCCAGATTCTTTGGCATATTCTCAAGCAGTGTGGGAAGGGGAAGGGCTCTTGCTTATTTGTGCTGATTCTGTGGCACAGGAATAAAGAGAGGACAGTTAGCTGAGAGGGAACTATACAGGAGTGGTGGCAGTGCCTGCAGGCATAGCACAGCAGCAGCCATAGGAGCAATAAGGCTCACACCCCTGGGGCTATTCTAAACAGACATGTTCTGTGTCTCTGGGCAACCAGAGGAACCCAGGTACCTTCTCAGGTGACAGCCTGCCACTGGTGGATGGATTGAAAACACTGGCCTCATGAGTAAAGGGGTGAGTAAAGGGAAGGTTGAAGGCCATGGCAGCCTGGGTGGAGTACTGGGACTAGAATATGCACGCAGATCTGGCAGACTCTCAGGGCAGGCCTGAGCCAGAGGACTGCATTATTGAGACTAAGATGCACCCGGCTCTCAGGGGATCATAGCTGAGACAAAGGCAGGCAGGCAAAGGCTGGAACTGATAGCTCAGTGTGAGGTCTAACTGCTTGCTGCTGCTGGGAAGTGAGTCCCAGTTTCTGTCATCTCAAGCAGCGTCTGATCTGTAGGGGAATATAGCTGGGACAAACAAATTCTGCAAAGTTGTGCTGTTCTGCCAGCAACATCAATCAGGGGTGGGGCTGGAACTGAGTGAACCGCCCCAGACTCCATTAAGCACCCGAGGTTGTCAGGCCTTACCGCTCCTGAGGGATAGTAGCCTAGAACAGCAGCCTTGGAGAGGAGACATAAATATCCCTCCGACTCAGGCAGGCTCAAACCCGTGGGGCATCTGCTCACTGGGGAGATCTGGGTCACAGACCTGTGGGGTTATCAGTGACTGGGTGTGACAGAGGTGCAAGGCGGGAAAGGAGGTATCAACCTTTCCAGATTAATTTATTTGCTGGGTTGGTCCTTCTTACCTCACGGAACACCAGATCAAGTCATACCTGAGCTGCCAGCAGACCCCTGCCATCTAGTTGCCAGAGACCTTTTGAATTCCCTCACCTGAGACCAGTGCTGACTGGGACAATTGATTTGGACCTCTTCAACTGGGCCAATCACCCAAGGACTATCCAAAGAGGTACTCTAGGTGTGTGTTTGTGGGAAGGTGTGATATTCCTTTCCCAATTGTTGCCTCTGGAGGGCAAGGTGACTTAATTGGTCATATTTCTCCACAGCTGAGACTTCAACCCAGAGTAACTGATTTACTAGGGTAGAACAGAGACCAGCTGAAAACAAGACAGAGCCACTTAGCCCCACCACACCAAGTAGGCCCCCAGTTTCTCAGGCCATAGCACTGTACGGGTCCTTGGCAAAGCTCTAGGGGAAAAGGTGCAGACTCCACTCCCAGCCTTTTAGCAAAGGGCTACTTAATCACTACTCCTGGAACTCCCAAACCACCTTCTCCTTATCTGCTCATCTAGCCAAATGATGTAAATTAAGCATGGACCGGAATCAGCAGAAACACTCTGGTAACATGAATAGTCAGAGTAGATCAACCCCTCCCACCCTCCAAGGAAGTATATGGCACATGCCACCAAAGATCCCACCCTTAAACATTTGGCTGAGATGTCAGAAATCGATTTCAGAATCTGGATAGCAAATAAGATGAACAGAATGGAGGAGAGGAGGGAATGAGAATTTCAAGGAATTATTCAAAAGATGTCTGAAGAATTCAATGATTTCAAAGATAAAATGACCAACGATTTTGATACACTGCGGCAAGAGCTTGCAGCCCTCAAAGATCTGAAAAATACAGTATAATACCTTGGTAACAGAAGGGAGCAGGCAGAAGAAAGGATCTCTGACATTGAAGACAAAGCTTTTGAATGCACCCAAGTGCTTAAAGATGAAGAGAAATGGAGAGCAAAATGGATCATTCTCTCAGAGAGTTTTGGGATAATTCAAAGAAAACTGGAGAGGAAGTTGCTGAACAAAACGCAGAGGCTCTTCTTCATGAAATTATGAAAGAGAACTTTCCAGTCGTGCCAAGAGATTCTGAAATTCAGATAACAGACAGTTTCAGAACCCCAGCACTACTCAACTCGAATAAGACATCCCCCAGGCACAGCATAATTAACTTCACTAAAGTTAATATGAAAGAGAAAATTCTGAAAGCAGCCAGATGTAAGAAAACCATAACCTACAAGAGGAAGAATATTAGAATGACTGCAGATCTCTCTGCTGAAACCTTTAAGGCTAGAAGAGAGTGGTCATTGACTTTTAATCTTCTAAAAAAATAACTTTCAGCCCAGGATCCTTTATTGAGCTAAACTAAGTTTCATTTATGATGGGGAAATTAAATACTTTAACAACATTCACATGTTGAAGAAATTTGCCATCACTAAAACAGCTCTCCAGGATATTCTCAGACCTATCCCCCATAATGACCAGTGCAATCCTCCACCACAAAAGTAAACACACATAGAAACTTGATGAAATTCCAACTTCCACAGTGGTGAAAGGATTAAAATGTCCACTGGACTTTTGAAAAATTTGATGCCCAAAATTTTACCAGGCTTAAAAATATTCTCAATTAATGTGAATGGCTTAAATTGTCCTCTAAAGAGGTACAGGTTGGCTGACTGGATGCAAAACTCAGGCCAGATATCTGCTACATTGAAGAATCTCATCTTACTTTAAAAGATAAATATAGACTCGGGGGGTGGGGATTGGTCATCTATATTCTAGGCAAATGGAAAGCAGAAAAAAACAGGTGTTGCAATTTTATTTACAGATACAATTGGGTTTAAACCACCAAAAGTAAACAAGGATGAGGATTGCCATTTTATATTTGTTAAGGGTAATACTCAGTACAGTGAGATTTCAATTATTAATATTTGTGCACCCAACCAGAATGCACCTCAATATATAAGAGACACTCTAACAGCCATGAGGTAGATCTCTTCCAGGTCCATCATAGTTGGAGATTTTAACACTCCTTTGGCTGTGTTGGATAGATTCTCTAATAAGAAGCCGAGCCAAGAAATTCTAGATTTAAACTTAACCATCTAACATCTAGATTTAACAGACATCTACAGAACATATTATCCTGATAAAAAGGAATACACATTTTTCTCATCAGCCCACAGAACATACTCCAAAATAAATCACATCTTAGGTCACAAGTCTAAGCTCAGAAAATTTAAAAGAATAGAAATTATTCTGTACATCTTCTTGAACCATCATGGAATAAAAGTTGAACTCAGTAACAATAGGAATCTGCAGACTCTTACAAAAACAAGGAAGCTAAATAACCTTATGCTGAATTGGTGGGTCAGAGATGAGATTAAGAAGGAAATTACCAAATTTTTGGAACAAAATGATAAGGAAGACACAAATTATCAGAACCTCTGGGATACCACAGAAGCAGTCCTAAGAGGGAAATTTATAGCACTGCAAGCCTTCTTCAAGAGAACGGAAAGAGAGGAAGTTAACAACTTAATGGGAATCTCAAGCAACTGGAAAAGGAAGAACAGTCTAATCCCAAACCCAGCAGAAGAAAAGAAATAACTAAATTTAGAGCAGAATTAAATGAAACTGAAAACAAAAGGATTATACAACAGATAAATAAATCAAAAAGTTGGTTTTTTGAAAAGGTCAATAAAGTAAACCTTTGCCCAACCTAACCAGGAAAAAGAGTAAAATCTTGAATCTCATCAATCAGAAATGGTAAAGACAAAATAACAACAGACCCCTAGAATTTCAAAAAATCCTTAATGAATATTACAAGAAATTTTATTCTCAGAAATATGAAAATATGAAAGAAATTGACCAATACTTGGAAACACACCACCTTCCAGGACTTAGGCAGAATGAAGTGGAAATGTTGAACAGGCCTATATCAAGTTCTGAAATAGCATCAACTATACAAAATCTCCCTAAAAAGAAAAGCCTGGAACCAGATGGCTTCAAATCAGAATTCTACCAAACCTTCAAAGAGGAACTAGTAACTATATGACTTAACCTTTTCCAAAATATAGAAAAAGAGGGAATATTACTCAACACATTCTATGAAGCAAATGTCACCTTGATCTCCAAACCAGGAAAAGACCTAATAAAAAATTAAAACTATAGATAAATATCACAAAATGAATATGGATGTGAAAATATTCAACAAAAATCCTAACAACAGAATCCAGAAACACATCAAAAAGATTATGCACCACAATCAAGTAGGTTTTATCCCAGGATCCCATGGCTGGTTCAACATACATAATTCCATAAAAGTAATTCATCACATAAACAAATTAAAAAGCAAAGACCATACGATTCTCTCAATTGATGCAGAAAAAGCTTTTAATAATATCCAGCACTGCATTATGATCAGAACACTTAAGAAAATTGGTATAGAAGGGACATTTCTTAAACTGATAGAGGCCATCTACAGCAAACCCACAGCCAGTATCATATTGAATGGAGTTAAATTGAAATCATTTCCACTCAGATCAGGAATCAGGAAAGGTTGCCCATTATCTCCATTTCTCTTTATCATTGTAATGGAAATTTAACCATTGCAATTAGGGAAGAAAAGGTGATCAAGGGTATCCATATAGGGTCAGAAGAGATCAAACTTTCACTTTTCACAGATGATATGATTGTATATCTGGAAAACACCAGGGATTCTACTACAAAACTCTTAGAAGTGATCAAGGAATACAGCAGTGTCTTAGGTTAGAAAATCAA
>CAUYTI010079430.1:0-19509 GCA_963575145.1 Galago senegalensis | reverse complement strand
GTTGAGAGTTTGAAAGCCATTTTATGTGTGAAATATAATTTAACAAATTCTTGTGAAAATTTTCATGACCTTTTAAACAATGACAGCATCTACTAAAAAAATTTCACTCAAATGAGAAATATGCCAAAGAATAAAATAATACTATACATAATTTTTTAATGTATTATATTTGTAAATTGTACTTATGTTGAAATTAAAAAATATATTACAATGCTATTTTTGCATTCTATGAAAATTTTTGTTGCTCCATATAGACCAAATTTTTAATTAAGAATACCTCCTCCCCTCCGTCAATGGTGTCCCGCTTTACCAATGTTAAAGTCTGGTCACCTTAAATTAGGATTACAGAAGGCCAGCAGGGTCGGGGGCCTCTGTGATGGGACTGGTAGCTTTAATAAGAGGAGGAAGACAGACCAGAGCCGAGACACACACTCTTGCCCTCTCCCTGGGATGCCTCCCACCACACACTAGGAAACAGCAAGAAGGGCCTCCCCAGAAGCCAAGCAGATGTCAGCACCATGCTCTTGGACTTCCCAGCCTTCACAACTGGCTTTCAGTTATCGTAACAGAAAGTTGAATAAGAAAACTAGTGTAGGAATAGGGTCCTTGCACGGGTGGCTTTAGAACTAAGTAATGAACAGAGGCTGAGAGAATTTGGAAGAGGAGGCTAGAAAAAGCCTTTATTGCTGTAAATGGAGCATTAAGGACTAACTTGATGAGGTCTCAAAAGAAGAGGAAAGCTTTAAGGAAAGTCTGAAGCTTCAAGGCAGGGGGTCCTCAAACTTTTTAAACAGCAGGCTAGTTCTCTGTCCCTCAGACTGTTGGAGGGCCGGACCGTGGGCCCCGGGACTAGTCAGCTGCTAAGGTGGACAGGCAGTGGCAGCAAAAATACCCAGCATGCTGGGTAAATGTCCTCAGTAGCCCATGGGCCATAGTTTGAGGATGCCGGCTTCAAGGAGAGTCAGATAAGCAGTCATGACCAGAATACTGGTAGAAATATGGGCAGTACAGGCCATTAAGATGAGGCCTCAGACAGAAATAAAGAACAAGGTGTTGGAAATTCGAGCAAAGGCCATTTTTGTTATAAAGTAGCAAAGATCTTGATTGAACTGGTCTAGGACTCTGTGAAAAGCAGAACTTAAATGTGATAAACTCAGACATCTGACAGAAGAAATACCTAAATTCAGGCTGCTGCGTGGTTACTTTTGATCACACTCAGTTAGATGGGAGAGCAAAGAATGATGTAAAGACAAACTTTATAATTCAAAGGAGAGCAAAGCAAGAAAAATTTGGAAAGTTTATAGCCTGGCCATGTAAGAAGTAAAAAAAAAGTGCTTTGGGGAGAGGAAACCAAAACAGCCTGGCAACTGTTTGCTAAGGACTTTAGTACAGATAGAAGAGATTATCTAGAGAATAAGGAAAGACCTCCTGGCATTTCACTATGTTGGAGGCTGCATCTCCTATCACAGGCCCAGAGTTCTAGAAGGGCAAAATGGTTGCAGGGATCATACCCAGCCTGCTGGATACAGGTGTGCTACCCAGCGCCACCTTGGGTCTGCTTTCTATATCCTGATGCCGTGCTCCTTGGCCACCTCAGCTATATGGCTCAGCACCCTCAGGAGCAACTAAACCCACTGCTCTAGACAAACAGAGCAGTACAAGTGGCAAACCCTGGCAGCATCCACCAGGCGCAGGATGCCCTGAGCCACCTGTGGGACTCTGCAGAGCATACCCACCAGCCAGAAACTCCTCATTAGATATAGTCCCTGGACTTTGAAATTCTTAGCCTCTAGAATGATAAGAAATATGTTTTTCTTTATAAATTACCCAATCTTAGGTATTCTAAGGTATTCAGTTACATCAACAGAAAAACAGACTAAGACAGATGTAATTACATGCTAGAGTGCAATGTAGAAGAAATGGAGAAGGGGCAGAGAACTAAAGAAGGCTGAGTAATCTAGGAAAGCATCAAAAGGATAAGTTGGCCCAACCCCAAAGGATTACGCTGAGGCTATGGGGACTGCTACAAGTGGCTGAGTAAGGATGCTGAGCTGGTCCAAGCCAATAAGTCATACTAGGAAACAGCTTTCAAAGTCTGGAGGTATGGTAGGACATACAACAAACTCCACACTTCCAACTCATAAACTAAATAATATTGAAACCAAAGATCAATGGAATTGGTCAGTGTACCCTAAGCAATTTATAATTTAGCTCCAGAATTTGAGTGTTTTCTGAATCCCAGAAAAGGCCTTGCTATATGACAAATAAGCAATATAAAAAAAATGTAAGACACAGCCCTACATCTAGGCCAGTCTGATAAGTAAAAATGATCAGAGATATACGACCAAATTGTATTACATTTCTAGAGGAAGACACAAAAGAATGATGTTAAAGGCCCATTTATCCAATAACCTTCAAACATTAGGTGTGCTAAATAAATGAGTCCTTTAAATAATGAAATCTGTGTAAACAGGGGAAATCTCCATATAGACTAGGTACTAAGTATCAAGGATTTATTTTACTGTGTGATAATGGCATTTGCAGTTATATGCAGTAGACAGAACCTGCATAGCCAACCACCTGCCAACTTAAGTTGACCAAGTTTCCACAGACCAGACATGCACTACTACAGAGGGTCTAGTTCCTTATGTTGACCTGCCCATTTTGTTAAGGTCCCTTGTGTGGTCTACTTACACAGGTTCCACTGCTTATTATATAGAATGAATATGTCTAGGGACCTAATGTACAACATGAAACAACATGAAGACTACAGTTACTAATACAGGCAGTACCTGAGTTGTAAACATCTGAATGATACATGAATCTCACTTACATTTAAATTCAACTTAACAATAAACCTACAGAACCTGTCCAGTTCATAACCCGGGGCCTTTCTGTATTGCATTGTTTACTGGTAACTTGCCAAGAGAGTTACCAGAGTTAGCACAGGGAGGGAGGAAAGTAACATTATGTGGGATGATGGGCATGTTGATTTGTTTGACTTTTCTAATCATTTCACTTTGTTCATGTTTATCAGGACAGTTTATAAGTACAGTCAAACCTCACTTAAGGACACATCTAAGCAATAAGGCGTCACTGTGAGAACATCACAGGGTACACTTACGCAAACCCACATGGTACAGCCACTACACACCTGGGCTACAGGGCATAGCCTACTGCTCCGAGGCCACAGACCTGTGCAGCATGTTATTATACCGAACACTGGAGGCAACAGTGACACCATACAAACATACAGAAGGTACATTAAAAATACAACATTATAGAGAAAAAAATGGTGTACCTTTATGCAGCACTTAACCATAAACAGAGCTTGGAGGGCTGGAAGTTGCTTTGGGTGACTCAGTGAGTGAGCAGTGAGTGCATGTGAAGGCCTAGGACATTACTGTACCCTGCTATAGGCTTCAGAAACACTGTACATTTTTGCTACACTAAATTTCCTTTAAAAACAACCGTACTACGACATTTCAACAGATACATACCACTAAGTTAACAGAAAATTTTCCGCTCCACCATAATCTTATGTGACCATTATGACATGTGCTGTTCCTTGACCAAAACATCATCATGCATCACAAGTATATACAAGACATCATGTTGTACGTTTAAAATATATACAATAAAAATAAATTGCTCCAATCATTAAAAAAAATCATTAAAAAAATTTGTTTACTGAAACAAAATTGGCAAAATATTGGTCTTTGTTAAGCTGATTGGTGGGTATGTGGCAATTCATCATATAAGACTTACTGTGTTTGGTGATTTCTACAACGACTTTTAAAGCCCTAGGTTACCCATTCAGTGTAAGTTTTTCTTTAAAATTTGTCGCCCAGATTCCAGCCCTATTTTACACTCATAGATCACTCTCTCCACCTAGAATGTTCTTTTACTCCACCTGGACAATTCCCTTTCACTCCTCAGAACCTCTTCACCTTGCTTTCACTCCAAAGCAGAGGGCTCAGTTTCCCCTGTGCTCCCACTATCTCCCACTCATCTCAGTTCCCCTCATTATACTGTCTTATATTTATATATGAAATCATGAGCCCTCCTAGACTGTAAGCAGGGAAGGGACCCTAATTTGTTTATTATCACATACCCAGGGCTTGGTATATACTATGCACCTGATGAACATTTGGGACATGAACAATACCTGGGCCAGAGACATCACAAAAACTCAGTTTTGTCCTGCTAAGGGATCTTACATCAAGCTCCATAGCCTGTGTTCTTTCCAAGATGAGGTCCTTACCCAGTCAAGTGTGCCAGCTTCTCCAGCCCACCTCCATTTCCAACTTCCAGCTTGACATTTCTTATAAATGGAACGTTCATACAACCTGAATTCAAATGACCTCCAGATCAAAGACAAAAGGCTCTGAGCACACATGTATAGGAGAAAGATATGTGCATGTTGGTACATGCCCTGTACAGCTACCAACCATCTATTCTAGATTGCTCAGAGAGCTTTCCTGCTTAACTCCAAAGCTGCAACTGCGTACAGGATAACATGTGTGCCAAGAGACACTTATGAGTACATTTCTGTGACACCTACATCTCCTGCCTTAGTTTCAGACACAAAGGGTGGCATTCTGGCCATTCCTCTGATAAGAGCTATCACCTCCAGGGAGTCAAGTCACTTGCCCAGCATCAGCCTTCAAGTCTGCAATGATAAAAGGTCTAATATCACGAAAGGTTTCTGGGAGCAAGTAACATTATATATCTGGAGTTTAAAAGCTATTTTTAAGTAGCAGAATCCTCACTTCACATTTTTGAAGTGATGAAAAAGATACCGATCTCCCCACTAAATTCACCTGGAAAATGTCTCAGCTGTCTTGGATTTTTAATTTTTTTTTAATTCCAGTTTACATGTTCCTCTCCATTCCTCCTCGAACTCTGATTTATGACCTGTATTGCACACTCCAGCCCTTAATTACATGCCAATCTCTATTGCTTGTATTCTCCTGCATGTGGACAGAACATAAAGCAGAAAAAAAATTTTTTTCAAGTCAGAGTAATGTGGATTTTTGTACTGAGTTCATCAATATTTTCCTTTACTTTTTAAATTTTGGGGGGATAATCTTCTTGAGGGGTGGTGGGAGTGCATTAAGTTTGAAAAAAAATTAAAGTTCAGCAGTTCCCTCAATTTTACTTTCAGTTGTACACTGTTACATAAAATTACATTTACTCACTTATTTTAAATGTCTGCAATACATTTCTGCATAATGAAATTTCTTTCTTTCTCTCTCTTTTTCTTTTGAGATGGGGGTTCAAGCTAGAGTGCAGTGGCTATTCACAGATGTGATCCTAGCAAACTACAGCCTCCAGCTCCTGGGCTCAAGGGATCCTCCCACCTCAGCCTTCCTGTAGCTTGGGGACTAGAAGCACGCACCACCAGGCCCAGTTGCTTTTTAATTTTAAAAATTTCTACCAGAAGCATAGATTATTTTTGTTATCAGGAAATAACTTTTTAAAAAGAAAAACCTAAATGATTTTCAGCTGAATGAAAGAAAAGTATAAACCCTGCCCTCCTCACTAGAAAGAGATTTGGTGTCTACCAAAGTGCAGGCCAAATGTATTAAGATGAACGTGAAGATTAAGGCACCATTCATATGTAAATTGCCTGTTTTAAATTTAAAGTCTCCTTTACAGTATTGTCAGTAAGATCATCAGATCAATCATATCATCTGGTTCAGGGTCCTATGCTAATCACAAGGTCACTTTTCTTAGCCACAGGTGACTCTGAACTCCAGGCGTCTCACAAAGGCAAAAGGATGATCCAGACCCACACTAGCACTAGCCAACCTTCCCATACCGCGGGTAAAGACTAGTCACTCAGAGGCTTCTTATGAGTAATCACGCATCATTCACATTATTACTATACTTTAACAAACCCTGTCTTTCCACAGAAAAGACGGAAAGATAAAAGTAGAAGCACTGTGGTATCACAGACCTCGGGACCAGAGACCAGAAAAAAAAAAAGGAAACTACTACACCACACCACCATTATGTCCAAGAAGGATGTGTGAGTCCAAACAGTCTGGCTGTACATACACACACCAGATGTATGACTTCAGATTTAAATCCATCAGCTCTGAGCAGGTTCACATAATTCACAGTTCAGTAAATTAGATTAGATATGTTCAAGACCTTCTGATTCTAAAATTCAATTCAGGCCGGGTGCGGTGGCTCACACCTGTAATCCTAGCACTCTGGGAGGCCGAGGTGGGTGGACTGCCTGAGTTCAGGGGTTTGAGACCACCCTGTCTCAACCCGGGTTGAGTTAGACCCTGTCTCTAAAATTAGCCGGGTGTTGTGGCAGGTGCCGGTAGTCCCACCTACTTAGGAGGCTGAGGCAAGAGAAACTCTTGAGCCCAAGAGTTTGAGATTGCTGTGATCTATGACGCTACAGCACTCTACCCAGGGTGACAAAGTGAGACTCTGTCTCAAAATAAATAATAAATAAATAAAATTCAAATTTACAAATTCCTACTAGAGAGAATCCATGTTAAAAGAAGTAAGGCATATAACACTCTTAACACAGTGCTAGTGTGCAGTAAGCACGTCATAAATGCTGGTGGCTGTTACTAACATAAGGAGGTTTAAGTTTGCATGCATTATACATAGCATATATGTAAATCTCCTCGGTGGGAATTTTTCTAAAGAAAAAAAAAACGCTTTAAAGTCCTATTTTAGTCAGCATTGTTAATTCAAAGGAGCCAAAAATGAAACAATAAATTATGAAGTGCTACATAAAAAGATATAAGCCTCTCAGAATTGACTGTCTTTGTTTTGTTTTAAATTAGACTTTCAGTGAACTGTTGGCAGCACTCAGTTAGAAATCATGAGTGCTGTAAAGACGCATTTGCTCAGAACACATTTACTGAAAATTGCTAAATGAAGGTTGCAGCTGGGGCAGTAAAGATCACCAACGCCCTGTTTCAGGGTCCACACAATGACAAGTGTTGAGCGTTCCCACGGGTACCAACTGCTGAGGGGTCTAGATAAGAAAAAGATTGTCCTGAAGCCTCCAGAGCAAAGGTCTAAAACTAGTGCACCATAGAGACTCTGTCTGGCTCAAACGCTTTTTGTTTTTAATAGAGTTAGCTTGTCAACACTGAGAAATCAGGGGGTTATACATAAATGAGGATTTCTAGATTCTCTTACAAATTTGGAAGATTGGCAGCATTGCACCTGCAGTCCCACTCAGCAAATGGCAGCTGAGCAGGATCTCCACAGGGGTCCACAAGTTGCCATACATAGACACACACATAAGGAAAATGGGAAATTGTAGCTAAACGTATCTTTATTTACAAAATATTCATTACAAAATCTTACAAAATATTTCTCTACATGTTGATATTATAAATGTAAAAAATATAATATAAAATGGAGTATGAGTTTGTTAATTTTCCTATGCATGGCAACCTTGGAGACACCCTGTACTTCTACCATTCCCTTAACAAACTAATGCTGGGGATCAGTTGCCACTTCTCACTGGCTCATTTCCATTTCCCTGGCTGGGTTGGCTACAATCTCCCTTTGCCCAGCCCACTTCACCTGTGCATAATCAAGGAGCTCTCAAGAACCCAGACCCTAGAATCCCCACTCCACCACATACCAGCCATGTTATTATCTTAAGTAATTCATCTCCCTGGGCCTCAGTTTCCCATCTGCAAAACTGGGGTATTATTAATAGTATCTACCTCCCTGGGCTTGTGTAAGGATAAATGTGTTATTACCTGCAAAGTGCTTAGAGCTGTAACTGATACAGTAACTGCTCTATAAATATTCGATGTTATTACCTTCTGGCCCCTAGAGGCATAAGAGTTTCAAATTTCTATCCTAGAGTTTTAATATTCTAAAGTTATCTACCAAATTATTTTATGATCAAAAAGAAAAGGGCATATAGTGAAACTATGCAGATGCATTTTAAGAATTATCAGAGCCACCAGACACAAAGGAACAAATCTATGATTCCACTGTACAAGGTATGTAGAATAGGTAAACTCACAGGGAGAGCAGAATGGAGGTTAGAGGTGCTAGGGGGTGGGGGAAGGGAATGGGGAGTGAGTGTTTAATGGATACAGAATTTCTCATTGGGATAAAGAAAAAATTCTGGGCTCGGTGCCTGTGGCTCAAGTGGCTAAGGTGCCAGCTACATACATCTAAGGTGGCAGGTTTGAATCCAGCCTGGGCCCGCCAAACAATAATGACGGCCACAACCAAAAAAATAGCCAAGCGTTGTGGTGGGCGCCTGTGGTCCCAGCTACTTGGGAGGTGGAGGCAGAAGACTCACTTGAGCCCAGGAGTTGGAGGTTGCTGTGAGTGATGCCACAGCATTCTACCCGGGGGGACAGCTTGAGGCTCTGTCTCAAAAAAAAAGAAAAGAAAAAATTCTGGAGGTGGATGGTGGTGATGGTTTGTACAACAGTGTGAATATACTTAATGTGACTGAACTATATGCTTAAAAGGATTAAAATTAATGTGTGTGTATATATATCTTACAACAGTTTTTTTTTTTTTTTTTTTAAAGAATTACTGGCTGGGCATAGTGGTTCACACCTTTAATCCTAGCACTCTGGGAGACTGAGGCGGGTGCATCACTTGAGCTCAAGGAGTCCAACACCAGCCTGAACAATAGTGACATCCTGTCTCTAAAAATAGCCTGTCATTGGGGCTAGCACTTATAGTCCCAGCTACTGGGGAGGCTGAAGCAAGAGGATCACTGCAAAGTTTGAGGTTGCTGTAAGCTATGATGCCATGGCACTCTTCCCAGGGTGACAGAGTGAGACTGTCTCAAAAAATAAAAATCAAAAAAAAAGTAATTAATTTTAAAAAATAAAAAGGAATTACTACAGCCTACATGATTTGGTCTGCTGCGATTTGCTTGAATTAAGTTATTAACAATCCCAAAGACCCCAAATGCATTACAAGTTCACGTTCTCAAAAGCTACGTACTGCACATCCCGTAACAGTTTGGGGAAAACAGTATTAACTATTTCAACAGCTATGCAGCACACAGTGGGCTTTGTCAATCCGGAAGCTTCGTGGGAATGCATCTGTAGCAAATACAGCATGAGGCCAGTGGGACAGACTCTTCATACCTGTCTACAGCAGTTGAGCCGTCCTTCCTTCATTATCAAACGCTCCACACAGACTCATGCTCTCTTTTCTCTCAGCAAATATTCAAAATGGGAGGCTTCCTGCCAAGCACTGCGTGACTGGCTGCCTTTGAACAGCGGGATGCAGTGCAACACTGACAAGAGGTTTTGATCCACACCTGTTCTCCACAGTACTCAAAATGCACACAGAGTTCCACTGGGCTGTAAATCAGCACACAGAAGAACATCCCAAGCAGGGTCTTATTTTTACATTTTTATATGCAGCTGCTTTCTGAGGCATCTGTCTTTCATTAAAAAAAAAAAGTATGTAAAATACAAGCAAATTTAAAATTACTTTGAAAACTACACTTGAGAAGCACACAGAACAGGTATATCCAGTCTGAATTTGCAGTATTCTAACTCAGAACCACTGCAAATATGTACTTCCTAACATTTACAGGGCTATCCCCTATGAGTTTACAATCTTGAATCAGACAGAATGCACCTAGATCTTAGGCAAAACTTTCCTGTCTTTGGAATTTCTCAAACAAACTAATGCCTGTTTGGCATAAAAGGTTCCTTTAAAGACCACCGAAAACTCAAAGTGATGGGATGTAGTACTTTTTATCTTCTAAATGTTCCATTCTGAGTACAACCCAAACTTCTTCTCAGTGGGAGAACTACCTAGCACCTGGATTCCCACGGCTGCCTAACAGTTAAGATACCAACTCCCCAGGGAGCTTTATGTTCCATACAAGAAACCCTCAGACGCTGAGCATTTTCCCCATCTAGGGCACACACACAGTGTCTCAAAGAGGATAAAATGGAAAGAATCCTAGGCAAAGTGCACAGTTTATGCCTCTTTAAAACGAATTGTGTACCTGGAATAACAAGTACTTCTATACTCCTAGGATCAAACAGGGAGAAGATAAACGTTTTCAAAATTCACTGAAAAACAGCCTCAAGCAAAACTTTCGCCATCTAAGAGTTGGCTTTAATCTATGAACTAGCATGGAAGAAAACTCTAAGGAGTGGTATAGGTATTCCTTTAACAGAAAATCTGTCCTTCCCTGTCTAAAGTGAGATAAGCCAAAAACTAAATGTTTACTAAACAGGGCTGGGGGAATTATTGAGTTAGGAGACAGAGACTGTGACCCCAGATCTTTCTGTAAGGGTTGAATTATATCCCCCACAAATTCATGTTGAAGTCCTAACCCCCAGTACCTGAGAATGTAACCTTATTTAGAGATAGGGTCTATAGTTGGAGGTGATCAAGTTAAAACGAGGTCATTAGGGTGGGTCCTAATCCTGTAGTACTATGGTATTTGGACAGACAGGCATAGAGGGAAGATGACATGAGGAGACAGAGGAGAAGATGGCCTTCCACAGGTGAAGGAGAGAGGCTCAGAGCAGATCCTCCTCTCCCAGGGCCTATGAAGGAAGCAACTCTATCAACAGTTTCATCTTGGACTTGCTGCTGTGATCTGAGACAACAAATTTCTGTTGTTGAAGGTACCCAGTTCATAGTACTTCTGTTGGGGTGGCGCCTGTGGCTCAAAGGAGTAGGGCGCCAACCCCATATGCCAGAGGTGGTGGGTTCAAACCCAGCCCTGGCCAAAAACTGCAAAAAAAAAATCAAAATACATAGTACTTCTGTTACAGCACCCTAAGAAATTAATACAGGTACTTAACAATGATGAGACCTCAAACCACACAACCCAGTCCACCTCGGATGCCTCTCCCGTCAAAAGGACATAACATCCAGGCAAGTATCCTACAAATCCACAAATGGCATTCAGAGGGCCAGCACCGTGTCAGGCAATCTCAAACTCTTGATCTTCTCCTGCAGAGATCTTCCCACCTGGGGCATGGGGAACATATGAAGCACTACAGCTTTACCACACTGCTGTACATCAGGGACACGTATGTATAAAACAACAATATACTCTTCATTGATCAGTGACAAAAAAGCAGAGCCAATTTTTAAGAGAGGACTTCCCCCCCCCAGAACAGACAGCAAGTCCATTAGAAATACTCTAATGTTCTGTGAAGTTTGGGTCCATCAGGATGTGTCATCCTCTATGCCTCACCCTCTAGGGACACAATTTTACTGCAGGACTATGACGTAACTGCCCTGTTTAGTCCACCAAACATAATACAATATGCCTTCAATATGTCAGCCTGTTTTATCTTCCCTAAATACATAATTGATTTTCAACATTTTATGCTCCAGTTGTTGCCCAAAAGCAGACTGGGATGAGTTCCTATTTCCAATGCTCCTTCCTTAAAAGTAAAAAAGGAATGACCAGAACAATTAATGAATTGTCTTTGATTTTTCTCGGTAGACTCGTTTGCCTACAACCTTCTCCAGTTTCTCCATCAATCACATACATACCGCTCATGTATCACAAAGGACACAGAATTTATATAACCCGGTTCAAAAACAGAGCTACATATATACTGTGTAGAATGGCCAATGAGAAAAATAGAATTTTTCTTTATTTAGAACCCTGAAAGAATAGCTACTTACATTCCCCACCGAAACAGAATTAGAACCAATGTCAAACAAAAATTAAAAGCTTAAACTTCCCTTTAAAAAAAAAAAAAGAAGTAGAGCTATATATTTAGGTCATTTTATTTTTAACCACAGCCTCCTAAATGACCTGAATATCCCAACATCCATTCTAAGTGACAAGTTTTATAATTCCTATGAATAATTTAGTTGGGCAAATTTGTTTTACTCCTTGTTGAATAAAAATGTTACTTCAGAAATTGACAAGCCAGTTGCCCACAAAAATTTTCAGTCTGAGTATCTTCCTTTCCTATTAGGAAAAAGCAGGAAAGCACATCTTCAAAACGGGGTCTCTCACATGGCAGAGACTTCAACAGCCACAATGGAAAGGGGAGACTTTTTGTTTACATGAAGTCTTCAATCTATTCACTATGCTCCCGCAAGGTATTTTAAGGTTCCAGAGATGTGTGTTTGAAAGACACTGCTCCTGGCACACTGGCTTTCTTAGAACTCTGAGTGAATAATACAGGCTAAAATATTGTGCATTGACTTCCACTAAAAGAAACAATAGCGGCACTGGACTTTGCAACTAGAAGATTAGAGTTGGGTTTTTTAAAATCTAATTTCACTTTTACAAAAGCTGAAATCTCAAGCAAAAGAAAACAATTGATTCAGAATGATGCTGGCTTTGAGGAACAGAACATTTATTATCAGGGGCAGGGTCTGCCTGGTTCCTCTGCCAGGTAGAGAACACCTCTCTAGCTTACCATCTGTGCCTCTCTCCTGGCCTCTCCCTCATCCCCTTCCTAGAAGCCCTAATGACTTACCCAACCCATAAAACTTAGGAACAGTAACTGGGGGTGGGTCCCTGCCTTTCCCTTCTCTTCCCAGGTGCCAAGCTACTCTGGAGGCACACGTTTAAGGCCGATGAACATTCTGGCCACCATGTGGGAAGGCCTAATGGTCTAGCATTGCCAGTGAGCAGTATGCAAGGCTGTCTAGATGGAATTCAGCAGTAGGAAAGCCTACTGGTGTCACATATGAAAACCTTTGCTTTTAATATTTAAACTCCAATATTAGTTATATCAGTGGGGAAAAAAGTGTAAATTACACGTCTTCTTTCTCCTTGTCTCTCACAACTGGCTCAGAATTCCCCTCAAACTCGGGTATCATTTATTGCCCCCCCCCCAAATCCTGAGAGTCTAAAAACTGAATGTTTCTTCTTTGAGGGGTACAATTTGAGATCTCCTATCCTTAAAAGTTTTTTGACTTCTAAGTAATCTGTGAGAAAACAGGAAGAAACAGAGAAACAAAACAATCCTAACACCCAAAACACTAACTTTTTCATTTCATTCACTAAACTTATGAGGGTGCCGGGTATGGTGGCTCACACCCATAATCCTAGCACTCTGGGAGGCCAAGGTGGGTGGATCAACTGAGCTCAGGAATTCAAGACCAGGGTGAGTAAGAGTGAGACAACCCCTCTTCCCTGAGCAAGAGCGAGACCCTGACTCTACTAAAAATAGAAAAACTAGCTGGGCATTGTGGCAGGCACCTGTAGTCCCAGCTTCCTGGGAGACTGAAGCAAAAGACTTGCTTAAGCCCAAGAGTTTGAGGTCCCTATGAGCCGTGATGCCACAACACTCTACCCAGGGCAACAGAGTGAGACTCTGTCTAAAAAAAAATAAAATAAAAAACTTACAAGGGTTCACTGTTACTATTATTTATTATGACCACTTCTAGCCCAGCTACTTATTGATAGTAGCTAAGTGAAGTGGTCTGTACCATTTACCTTCATTTGTAAAATAGTGACATCCTTACCTAATAGGAGTGATTTACAGAGTGAATAAAATATGAAGGATTAAAGCAATTATCGTGCATACAGCTCCTAAAACAGGAGACAGTGTAAAATAAACGTCACCTCCCATCCTCATTAATTCAAAGTGACCATAGGAGATTATTCCAATAACCCCTTTCTTTCATTTTTAGATGAGGAAATTGAGACCCAGTGTGACCAAGTGACCTACCTAAAGTCATTCAGAGAAAAACTTTAAAAGCTCTTCATTCAACTTCTACAAACACATAGTTCTAAATGTCCTCCCCTTTAATAGCCTTGAAATAGGATTTGGCAGATTAGAATCTGTAAACCAAAGCCACACGTTGGTGTGAAATCTTTCTTTACTGCACTAACAATGGTGAGGAGGACTCAAAGGGGTCTGCAGGCATGCCTGCTGTGGGCCAGGCCCTGCACCCAGCACTCCCAGGGCCTCCCTTTCAAAGGCTAAGGGCCTGCGTGGCTTTTCCCTGATTCACTCTTTCTGGAAGACCACTTTTTTCAAAGACTCCTCAGAACTCCAAATTCTTATTTTATCAGTTTCTAATTCTATTCCTGACATTTCTAAGTATGTGCCAACTATCATAGTTTCTCATAGTTTTTCCCCCATCTAAGCCACAAACGTATCAACTAATTAGTTATAAAAGTGACTGTCTTTTGTATGTATAATTAAGGATAAGAATACTTAACCACTGGTGTTCTCTGAATATTATAACTATCATGGAAGAAAACTTCTCCAGAACTGAATTACTGCCAAAGGCTAGTTTCCTACATAGCCCATTTTCAAGAAAGTTCCTGAGGGAACAGAAGGCACCCACAAATGGTCCATATTTGTTATTTCCTTTGGTTCTTTAATATCCGGCCTACCTATATTATCCAGAAGAGGATGTTTTCTCGTTTGTTGTGAAATGCTTCTGCTAAAAATACTCCAATAACACTTAAGTATTTTATTTGTGGATAATCTGAGACCATGTTGAAATAAATGCTATCAAATTCTACTTTCTTCTCAAAAGTATATAGTTTTTTTTTATTTGTTCTTTAAATTATTGCTGACTTTTGGGGAGGTGGTACCGTGGGATATTTCAATATATGCACAAAATGTACAATGATCATATCAGGGTAACTAATGTATCCATTATCTTTTTTCTTTTTTTTTTTTTTGAGACAGAGCCTCAAGCTATCCCCCTGGGTAGAGTGCCATGGTTTCACAGCTCACAGAAACCTCCAACTCCTGGGCTCAAGTGAATCTCCTGCCTCAACCTCCCAAGTAGCTGGGACCATAGGCGCCCACCACAATGCCCGGCCACTTTTTGGTTGTAGCTGTCATTGTTGTTTGGCAGGCGTAGGCTGGATTCGAACCTACTGCTTTAGGTGTATGTGGCTGGCACCTTAGCCACTTGAGCCACAGCCTGTATCCATTATCTTAAACATTTATCATTTTGTTGAGTTAGGAATGTTCAAAATTCACCCTTCTAGCTATTTGAAAATACAGAGTAAGTTACTGTTATAATAGTCTACTGTATTGCTATACACCACTAGAACTTATTCCTTCTACCCAGCTGTACTTTTGTATCAGTTAATCAATTTTTGACCATCCACCTTCCTCGACCTGCTATCTTTCTCTACTTTGTTATTCTACTCCTCACTTCTATTTTGTTTTGTTTTGTTTCCTTTTGAGACAGAGTCTCAGTCTGCCTGGGGTTGAGTACCATGGTGTCATAGCTCAGAGAAACCTCAAACTCATGGGCTCAAGCAATCCTCTTGCCTCAGATTCCCCAGTAGCTGGGACTATAGGCACCCACCACAATGCCTGGCTATTTTTAAAGACAGAGTCTCACACTTGCTCAGCTGGTCTCAAACCTGTGCATTCAGGCAATCCACCTGCCTTGGCTTCCCAGAGTGGTAGGATTACAGGCATAAGCCACCACACCCAGCCTCTACTCTTGACTTCTATGAAATCAACTTTTTTAGCTTTCACATACAAGTGAGAAAACATGCAGTATTTATCTTTCTGTGCCTGGCTGGCCTCTTTTTTTTTTTTTTTCTTTGAGACACAGTCTTACTCTGTCACCCTGGGTAGAGTGGTGTGGTGTCATCATAGCTCACTGTAACCTCAAACTCTTGGGCTCAATGGACCCTCTTGTCTCAGTCTCCCAAGTAGCTGGAACTACAAGGGCCCACCACAAACACCCGGCTAGTTTTTCTAGTTTTAGTAGAGACAGGGACTCACTCTTGCTCAGGCTGGTCATAAACTCCTAAGCTCAAGTGATCCTCTTGCCTCAGCCTCCTGAAATGCTAGGATTAAAGATTTTGTTTTGTTTTTTATTTTTATTGTTTTGAGGGATACTGTGGAGTCAGCCTAGCTCACAGCAACCTCAAACCCCTGGGGCTCAAGCAATCATCCTGCTTTAGCCTCCCAAGTAGCTGGAACTACACACACCCACCACAACTCCCCACTAATTTTTCTATTTTTTTGTAGGACACGAGGTCTGGCTCTTGCTCAGGCTGGTCTTGAATGTCCCAGGCAATCTACCATCCTCAGCCTCCCAGAGTGTTAGAATTATAGGCCTGAGCCACTGTGCCCGGCCTGGCTTCCTTCACTTAACGTAATGCTAGGCTCATCCATGTTGCCTGGAGTGACAGAATTTCAATTTTAGTTGAAGAATATTCCATTGTTTATAAATACCACATTTCCTTTAACCATTCATCTGCTGGTGGACATTTAGGTTGATTCCGTATCTTAGCTATTGTGAAAAGAACTGCAGTAAACACAAGAGTGCAGATGTGCCTTCAACATACTGATTTCCTTGTCTCTGGATGTTCCCTGTGAGAGCATCGGAGTGCACTTGCACAAATCCCAGTAGTGGGATTGCTGGGTCAGATCTAGTTTTAGTTTTCTGAGGAACCAAATGGCTGTAAGCACAGTTTTAAAAACTCTCAAATGAAAACAAAGCTTTGGTCAACCTATCATTTATTACTCTAGCCTGCTTTTAGTTTTTTTAAAAAAGCAATAATTTGAATTCTAAATCTGTCTGAAATTGCCAACTTTTTCAGTAGTTAAATCCAGTCCCCAAGATCAACGGAAAATTATGGATGATCAGCTTATCCCAACTATGGTTCCAAATCAATTCATGTTCATTACCACTTGGTGGTCTGAGGCAGCTACTAATGTTGAAAGCTTGAATTCTGCCTTGGAGTCATACTGTAAGATTTGTTCCTGGATATTTGTTCTAAAACATGCTAAACCAAAAGTCAAAGCAGAAAATTGTTCTGACATATGCAATAAAAGGGAATTGAAAGCATTATTTCCAAATCAATCACACCACACAAATTTGGCCAAATGCAGACTTGATGGTTTGGGTATTCATGCCAAAAGGTGACATGAAACTGAAGTTGAGATTATTATGCTTACCCTGGGCATGCTGGAAACCAAGGAGAGGCTAAATGTTACTACACACAGCCTATGAACAGCAGCAAATGGCATAACTAGGCTGAACTACAATCTGAAAATTACGTGGCAAAGTTTAGGCAGAAGAGTCGCCAACAATTTCCAAATAACCAGTAGCTGCTTGAGCAAAACCCCCTATTTCCTTCTCTGGAGCACAGTTGTAATTCTTGATTTTGTGGCTAAAATAGGACTCATTCATTTTCAGGTAATGACCTACACCACCAACCTGTATCAAATGCAGTTCTAAGTAATGTTTACATGATTTGCAACAGAAATTATAGGTATCAACCACACAGCATAAGCTAAAATTCCAAAAATAGCAATAACTGCTTTCTCTTGTAATCAAAATTTTCTCAAAAATAAAAGCACTAGGCTGGGTGTGGTGGCTCACAACTGTGACTACAGTGCTTTGGGAGGCCAAGGCAGGAGGATCACCTGAAGCCAGGAGTTCAAAACCACACTGGACAACATGGAGAGACTCTTGTCTTTACAAAAAATAAAAAAATTAGTTGGACATGGTGATGCATGCCTATAGTCCCAGTTATTTAGGAGGCTGAGGTGAGAGGATGTCTTGAGCCCAGGAGTACAAGGTTATAGTGAGCAATGATCACACCACTGTACTCTAGCTTGGGTGACAGTGAGACCCTGTCTCTAGTTAATTACTTAATTAAACCTCTAAAAACATTTGAATTTGACCCACAGACACAAAGCATTTCTTTTTTTTTTTTTTTTTGAGACAGAGCCTCAAGCTGTCCCCCTGGGTAGAGTAACGTGGCATTACAGCTCACAGCAACCTCCAACTCCTGGGCTCAAGTGAGTCTCTTGCCTCCGCCTCCCAAGTAGCCGGGACCACAGGCGCCCACCACATTGCCTGGCTATTTTTTGGTTGCAGCCGTCATTGTTGTTTGGCGGGTCCGGGCTGGGGTTTCGAACCCGCCACCTTAGGTGTATGTGGCTGGCGCCTTAGCCGGTTGAGCTATAGGCACCGAGCCAGAGACAAAGCATTTCAACTAATCTAGTTTAACTTAATAATCTCTCTTTGTGTGGTATTTGAAATCTAGAAACAGGTAAAGGATTTGACAATCTTAGAAAACGTTAATTTGTGGAGAAACTAAGATGGATTTTCCAGCAAATATTACACAATAACAAAGACCAGCACCCACTCTAGGCTCTGCTCCTTTCCAGAGTTTTCAGTCAGCCTTCATCCTGGTCTCTCCTGGGAGCCATAAGCAGAGTATCTCCTACTCACTACCCTTCTTATCCATCACACCTCTTGCCAAGGTCGAGCCCAGTGTTTCATCTTACTTCCACATTTTCACTTCCAAATAATTAATTTGGCTTCCTTACCATTTCATTCAGAAGTACAGTAATATGTGCTTAAGGACAAGGCTAGGTCATGGGAAATGCACAGTCAGGCGACGGTGTTCACTGTGAGGACATCAGTGTGCACTTACACAAACCTGGATGACACAGCCAACTACACACCCAGGATATACGTCCATTGGGACAGACTGCTGCTCCTGAGCTAGCATGTTACTGTACTGAGTACTGTACGCAGTCGTTAAGTATTTATGTCTCTAACACAGAAAAGGGACAGTAAAGACAGTATTATAATCCCACAGAACCCCTCTCACATGTGCAGTCCATCACTGACCAAAATGTTATAAGGTGCATTAGTGTTGTTGAAATAGCTTTCAAATTCAAAAGCGAATTTGCATGCCTTGTGCATAAATTATGTTGTTTTCCTCTATTCCAGAATGTGCAGCATTATTGGTTATGACAAAGTAGTTTAACAATTCTAATGGGGACACTTTAATCCTTGGGAGTTTGATTTGTGATAACCTCATCAACATTTCTAGACAGATGGCCAGGGATAGCTTTCTGGTTTACTCCCCAAACATCCTACACTCAATCTGCCTGACAATGTACCTCTGTCAATTTCTCATCCACATACGACTCCAAAAAAAGTAAACCTGCTTCAAAACACGCTGTGTGATTCCTCTTCTAATTACACTGTCTATCTAAACCAGATGTCTCCAAAGAGGGGTACGAGGTGATCTCTGGGCGTAGAGGAAGAAAATACTACTCAAATCATGTTTACTTGTGTTATTTTTTCATTTTTTTCTTTCTACTTGTATACAGTAAGAACCTCCATAGTTGACCATCTCCCTACATTGACCACCCCACCTTAAGCTGACCTAATTTTCATAGACTAGCCATGCACCACGTGTACATATCAGTACAAAGGCTGAGTTCTTTATGTTGACCAATTCCATTATGTTGACCAGCTTGTTACAGTCCCTTGGGTGGTCAACTTCTAAAAGTTCTACTTTATAATTTACCTATTTTAAATTAATCTACTTATATATCTATTATATAATCTATTTTATAATTCAAATAGCTATTAGTGTGTGTCTACAAATTTACCAATGTTACAATGTAAGCAAAAGTTTGCTTTTTTTTGT
Organism: Galago senegalensis; assembly: GCA_963575145.1. Classification (NCBI taxonomy): domain Eukaryota; kingdom Metazoa; phylum Chordata; class Mammalia; order Primates; family Galagidae; genus Galago; species Galago senegalensis. The sequence continues at coordinate 137 of CAUYTI010079430.1, read as the reverse complement.
TTTTTTTTTGTAATTTTTTAAATTAAATGATAGCTGCATACATCAATACAAACATGGGGTACAGTGTAGTGTTTTCACACACATTCTGAAATACTTTCATCAAGCTGGTTCACATAAATTTCATGTCATTTGCATAG